>RJWJ010006600.1:12570-61749 GCA_004363605.1 Indri indri | reverse complement strand
ACGGCACTCTAGCCTGGATAACAGAGTGAGACTCTGTAAAAAAAAGAAGTTTCCTTTAATAAATGTATGTAAGCTTTTTTTGTTTGTTTTGAAACAGAGTCTCACTCTGTCACCCCAGCTAGAGAGCAATGGCATCATCATAGCTCACTGCAACCTCTCAAACTCCTGGGCTCACTAGATCCTCCTGCCTCAGCCTCCCGAGTAGTTGGGACTATGGATATGCACCACCACACCTGGCTAATTTTTCTATTTTTAGTAGAGATGGGGTCTTGCTCTTGCTCAGGCTGGTCTTGAACTCCTAAGCTCAAGCGATCCTCCCACCTCAGCATCCCAGAGTGCTAGAGCTTTTAAAAAGTAGATTTAAAGAACAAATATTAAATAACTAGCAGGGTGAGCTGTATGCGGACACAACTATGCTGCACAGGTGTGCAGATGCCGGCAACGTGGGAAATACAGCCCCAGGGTAGTCTGGAGCCAGGAATGGTTGTTAGAAAGGAAAATGGCATGGTGGGATGGGAATTTTAGGAGATTTACTCTGGAAGCCAATGTAGTCTGCAGGCCAGACTACCGAGGGAGATCTGTGAGAAAGTTGGGACAAAAGTCTAGGAGAGAGCTGACCAGAGCTCCACTACAGCAGGGGCAGTGGTGGCAGAGGGGTGTGGGCAGCTCTGACATCTGTTTCAGAGACTCTGGTCTCAGCTAGAGGAGGGGGAGGAGAAAACAGAAGCAGCATCTGGAGCCCGGGGAGCTGGTGCTTCCCATGCACAGAGAACGTGAGGTGGAGGGAGGGAAGTTGGTGCATGGGGATGGGGGGCAGATGTAGGGGTGTCTGGGGAAGGATGGAGACCAGGGGATTAGACTCACAGAGCCTGGCCCCAGGGCTGTCTGAGCCCAGAGGCCCACACTAAAATGAGGCTGGTTCAGGGAACTGAGAAGTTTCTTCTCATCTTCAGGGTTGATCAGTCATCAGTGAGGCACAAGAAATGACACTGGGCAAGGAAACATAGAAGCTTGGAGCTAAACTTAGCTGTAACTGACAGAGCTGCTGCTATCCATGCAAATTAGAAAAGGGAGCCCCTTCCTCTGGGCCACAGGCATGCCCCTTGCTAGGCAGCCCTGCTAACCTGCCCCACAACTTCTCTGCGCCCCCAGACTCCTTTCTCTCTCCTCGTGCACTTCCCTCTATGGGGCTGATGGGGAGTGGGGGGAGCCCTGGTCTCACCTTTCAGGATGGCCTGCAGTGAAGCCACCTCCTCTTGGCACTGCCGTTGCACTGCAGCCACAGCCTCGGCCTTCGTGCTCTCGCTCACCTCCGCCACAGCCTTCATGGTCTCCATTTCTGCCAGGGCGCCTGCCAGCTCAGCCCGAAGCCGGCCCAGCTCACCTGACTCGGCCTCAGCCTTTACCCCTTCCTGGGGCTGCGGGTCCAGCGCTGCAGGGGACAGGAGTCAGCCTCTCTTCCCATCACTTCTCGGAGCCCCAACACCCCAAGCCACCCACCAAATCAGCAAGTTCTGCAACCTAGTACTGCGGCCACAGCTACACCGCCTTCACCTGGTCCCACCTGCTCACCTGGCCCTGCCCTGCTCACCTGGGCCCGCCCCTTCCCCGCCTCCTTCCTAACTTCCTCGGCCTTGCGTTGCCCACAGCCCACCTCTTCCGCGTTCCCCAGTTCACCTAGTCCCCTCTCTTCTCGGACGCGACCCCTCCCTTACAGGGGCCCCGCCCCTTCCCTCACCGGGCCCCACCTCTCACCTGCCACTGGCCCCGCCCCTTTCGCCCGTGGCTCCAGGCTCCGCCTCCTCCTTCCCCAGCGGCGTGGCCCCGCCCCTTTCTCCACTCGCCCCTCTCCACCCCCATCCACCGGCCACCGAGCTCCGCCCTGCCCCCAGCCTCACCGCTCCCCTCGTGCATGGACGCCCCGCACATACCGGCCCCCGGCTGCTGCCGCCGCCCGTCCTCACCCGCGGCCGCCGGCGCAGCTGCCGCCATCGTCTCAGCGCGAACGGCGGATTCCCGCACTCCCTGGAGACGGCTCTCACCGCTTCCGGGTCCGCTCGGCTGTTTCCGGATCCGCTCGGCTGTTTCCGGATCGGCCCCGGGGGGCTGAGGCCCCGGCCAGAGGTTGGGGGATTGCCGAGCGTCGGCCGAAGATGCCCGAGTGGGCGCCGGTTCCGCCCCTCTCCCTACGTGGCGGGGCCACGCTGTTAGTGTGGACGCTTGCCATCCAAACCCAAAGAGGTTTTTCTCTTCAAAGGCTTTCCCTAGCGTCTTTCCATGACTCTGGAAGTTCTGCTCCAATTACACCTCCTTCGGAACGCCGAGTAGCCTCGGCCTGGAGGACGAAGCGCGCTCTCTCTCCCTCTCCCCTAGCCCGGAGCCGAGCTTTGATCGGCCCTGGCCGCGCTTCCGCCGCAGCCTGGCTGGCTACTGCGAACCGTGCCCCGGCCCTCCCTGCACCTCCGCCCCCGTGGAGCGTCCCTCGGGGCAGGGCTGGGTCGGCTTCGTTTTTCTGGGCGCCTCTGAGTCTCGGTGTCGTCAGTCGTAGAAGTCGGAAACTTGCACGTCCTCACCCTCGTGTTGATATGCAACCAGTCACCGCTTCCTGCTAATCCCCCTCCCTCTCAAATCCCTGCTCTCCTCTGGGCCTCTGCCTAGGTCACGCTCTCATTGTCTGTGACCTCCACCCTTGCGTGGTGACTGGCAACTCAAACTTAAGTCCAGAGCCTCGATTCCCGTTCCCCCAGTTTGTCCCTCTGTAAAGGACACCCCAGGCACCTGGAAGTCCTTGATTCTTCGTATCCTTCTGCAAGTCCTGGAAATTCTCCCTCCAGTGTACTGAATATTCCAGAATGTGTCCCTTTCCCTCCATCTCCAGCGCTAGCACCCAGTTGCAGCTCGCCTCATCTCTCTCCTGGATGGCCATAGTTCCTCTCCTATGTGCGCCACAGGTGTGTCAACTCTTGGACCCTTTACTTAATTCTACTCAAAGCAGCTGGAGTGATTTTTGTAAAACATAAATCATGTCTCATCCCTGCTAAAAACCTAGTTATTCGGTTTGAAAATGGAAAAAAGACATAAACAGACATTTCACTGATGTCACAGGTGACAAATATACCCATGAAAAGATGTTCAACATTAGCCATTAGGGAAATGCACATCAAAGCTGTTAGGTCCGGGGAGAGAGAGAAGTGAAGCCTCATGTGTAGCAAAACGCTGTTTTTTTTTTTTTTTTATTTCGAGCATCTGGGTGCAGACGGGGGGCGGCCAAAAAAGGCGTCCACGAGAGAAAAGGGGAGAGCCTTGGGTTTTATAGAGGGTTTTTCTGGGAGGAGTAAATACTTTTCAAACAACTGGGAGGGATAAGGAAAGTAAGTTCCCCTCTTGCATTTCATTCCTGTATCTCCCTAGGGGTCTAGCAAAGACTAGGTGCCTAATACATCCCTAGGATGGGGAGAGCGGTGAGTTTTTTAGGAGGTTTGGATGGAAGTTTGGGGAGGGTGAATTCTTTAAGCCTAACATTCCACCCTTTTTATTATATACATGTAAGAAAAGGAAGGGCAAGGTATGAGAAAGGGAAAAAAATTAAAAATTAGAAAAATTGGAAAGCAGGCGTTGTCATCTTTCTTTCCCAGCAGGTTGACTGCTAGTTTGGGAGAGAAGCAGCAAAGAGAGTAGGGAGAGCTCAAGGTTGGTTTTTAGCTGCTATTAGAAAGTTAGGAGATTCAAGGCCACCCTAACAAAAGCCACAACTACCTTCATCACTACACACCTCTCAGAATGGCTAAAATGAAAGAGCGATAACACCAAGTGCTGGTGAGTATGCAGAGAAACTGAGTTTCTCATATATTGTTGATGGGAATGTGAAATGGTACAGCCACTGTGGATAAAAGAATATGACAGTGTCTAAACATGCACTTACTTGAACACATGAAGCTTTTCCCCACCTCAGGTCTCAGGTCTCGGCTCAAATGTCACCTCCTCAATGAGGCCTTCCCTGCCCACCCCGTCTAACGTAGCCACCTCCATCACCTGTCCACCATTATATCGCACCAGAACACTTCTCACCACCTGAAATTGTTTATTGGTTGTTTATTACCTGTCCCCTTTACCCTTCCTTGGCCCCAAAACTTGCATCAAAGCCCCATGAGATTAGGAACCCTTTCTTGTCATCTGCTGTTTCCCCAGCAAATAGCAAGGTGCTGGTAAATAAACATAGTACTGGCCGGGCGCGGTGGCTCACGCCTGTAATCCTAGCAACCTGGGAGGCCGAGGCGGGCGGACCATCCTGAGCTCAGGAGTTCGAGACCAGCTCTGAGCAAGAGCGAGACCCCGTCTCTACCAAAAATAGAAAGAAATTAATTGGACAGCTAAAAATATATATAGAAAAAAATTAGCCGGGCATGGTGGCGCATGCCTGTAGTCCCAGCTCCTCGGGAGGCTGAGACAGTAGGGAGGCTGAGACAGTAGGATTGCTCGAGCCTAGGAGTTTGAGGTTGCCGTGAGCTAGGCTGACGCCACAGCACTCGCCCCAGGCAAGAGAGTGAGACTCTGTCTCAAAAAAAAAAAAAAAAAAAATAGTACTAAATAAACATTTGGTGAATGAATGGATGAATGAGCGCTTTTCACACTGGTGTCTCCGGCCTCCCTCCAACCCACCCTCCACACGGCAGCCAGGAGGAGTTGTGGAAAATACAAATCTGGTTAGGTCAACTCCTGACTTATAGACCCCCAATAGCTTCTTGCCCTCAGAATTAAGTCCACACTCCCTGTGAATGTGGCAGGGTTTCTGGGGGAGGGGGGAAATAATGACTGGAAATAAGGCTCCAGTCAGTTTGGGGAGAAGCCCTGGGAGCCATTGAGGGCTATTGAGCAGGGAAGCACATGACTAATATCAAAGAATTTCCCTTGATATGTGGAATGTAGGTGGGAAGCAAAAGACACAGGGGAGGGGACCCAGGATAGAGGCTGTTGAATTGGTTCTAGTTGTAAAGGAGGGGTCCAAAGAGAGGAGAAAATTGATTGTAGAAATATTTAGGATACAAAATGGACTAGCCTTGGTGACTGAATGCATGTAGGGGAAGAGAAAAGAAAGTTTGCTTTCACTCTTCCCAACTTCTTTCCTTCCTTTATTCCACAAATGACTTATTGAGCACCTACTAGATGCCAGTGTACATCTAGGGACAGTACAGATCCCTGTTCTTGAAGAGTGAATGTTCTGGGGCAGGAGGCAGATGAGAAAGCCAACAAGTAAACAAGCATAATTTGAGACTGGGGCAAGTGCTGGGAAGAAAATAAAATAAGGATGTAAGATCAAAAAAGTACCTAGGGGGAGGGGTCAGGGAAGGCCTCGCTGAGGAGGTACCCTGTGAATTGACACCTGAATGAGGAAAGCAGCCAGTCAAGCAAAGAGCAGAGCAGAGACCCAGGAAGAAGAGCAGCAAGTGCAAAGGCCCTGCAGTGGGAAAGCGCTGGGCAAGGCGGAGCACACTGTGCGGGGAGAGTGGTGGGGGGACCCAGTAGAACTACCAGTAGGGCCAGCATCACCCGGTCTTGTAGGCCATGGCTTGGAGTTGTTTTATTTTAGGTAGATGAAAAGCTACTGACATGCTTTAAGCAGGGGACTGACGTGCTCTAGCGAGAGCTAGACTCCACAACAGGGGAGCTAGATGAAGGGATTAGATTTTGTTGAATGAAAGGCAGATGGGGGTCCTGTTACTCACCCTCTGCATTCCCCAGTGCCCCACTCTTCCCCTCCCAGCCCCCTCAGTGGCCAAAGGGAAGTGGAGGCCCTGCCACCTGGAGGGTCCCCTGGGGTTTGCCCCGGAGCAAACAGGAAGCCACAGCCTGGTGAGAGGGGCCTGGGAATCGGCCACTGAGAAAGTAGGTCTCTTGGCTCTCTGGACTCTTTCTCTGAGTGCCTGCAACAGTGAAAGACACAAACAGAGCAAGGGAGGAGGGAGACAGAGAGAGAGAGGGGATGAGGAGGCACGGGGCAGAATCAGGACAGACTGTGGCGTCAGGACTCCTGGGTTCTAGTCCTCGCTAGACCACCAGCTCAATGTGTGACCTTAGGCAAGGCCCTGCCCTTTTTGGAGCTCCAATTGCCCCATTTCTAAATGGGTTCCTTCCCTAACTGAAGCAAGGGCTTCTTGAGGGAAGAACTGAGTGAGAAAAGGACATTAATCATGTCATTTCTAAGGACCACTACAAAGGAGCTACAGTGGCTGCAGCTTTCTCCAAGCAGCTGCCAAGCCCCCTCTCGACTTTATATATATTGACTGATTTATCCTCGAAACGATCTATGCGGTAGGTTCTTTCATCACCCCCAATTTATAGATAAGGAAACTTGCCTCATTTTGTTTATTTTTTTAGAGACAGGGTCTCGCTATGTTGCCCAGGCTGGAATGCAGTGGCTGTTTAAAGGCGCAATCATAGCTCACTGCAGCCTTGAACTCCCGGGCTCACGTGATCCTCCGGCCTCAGGCTCCCGAGTAACGAGCTGGGATTACAGGTGTGCACCACCACACCCGGCTTTTGCCTGGTTTTGAATCCAGGCAGTCTGACTTGAGCTCCTAGCCATTATGTAGTGCTACCTCTCATTAACTGAGGGCCTACTATGTGCTGGTGCTGGGATAATAATGCCTGACATATATTGTCCTGTTTAACCTTCACAAACAATATGTTTGTAGTGCTATTGTTACCCACAGTTGATAGAGAAAGAAACTGAGGCTTAGAGTGATAAAGAAATGTAGCCAAATGGTGGAGGTGGGGGATTCAAACTCAGGTCCGCCAGATCCCAAAGTGTGCTATGGGTGGTTGCATGGAGGCAGAAGGAGGCCCAAGAAATGTTTGCGGAGTGAATGAATGGGGGTGTGTGCATGAACAGAAACCGGGGTGGGAGGAAGAAGACGGGGGAGAAGGAGGAGCCCCTAAGGCTGAATCCACTGATTCAACAAATGTTTCCCAGGTGCCTACTATGTGCTGAGCACTGTTCTAGGGCACTGTGCGTTTAGTGGTGAAAAAGACAAAGTCTCCACTCCAAGGGGCTTACCTTCTAGTGCCGGAAACAAGTGAATGAGTAGACATACAATTAAGATCATTTTACAGGGTGGTAAGTGCCGGGATGAAAATAAAACAGTGTAGCAGGAAGGAGGCAAGTTTTGTGCGTCTGGAGGGGTGCTTGGAGGAGGGGGCCTGAGGCGTGACCACCCCCTTCCTCTGAGCGGGGGGGACTGCCAGCCACCCCCGCAGACACCCATGGTTCAGTGCCCTCCAGGCCCCCGCCTGCCCCGGCATCCCCTGCGCGAAGCTGGGTGCCCCAGGGAGTGTGGCCACCATGCCACCTCCTCTCCTCCTCTTCTTTCTCCTCTTCCTTACCCCCATGGGCGTCAGGCCCCAGGAACCGTGGCTGGTGAAGGTGGAAGGTACGTGCAAAAGGCAGAGAGGGAAGGAGTCGGGGCTGGAAACCTGGGTCGGGGCTGGGTGCCCTTGGCTGAGTAACTTACTCTCTGAGCCTCCATTTTCTTATTTGTAAAATTCGGGGAGGGTTTGGAAGGACGCAAGGGTTCATCTGCTCCCAGCTTGTGGGGTCCTTTGCTTTATGACCCAGTGTGAGCAGTGAAGGGGGCCAGGGTTCCCCACCCCTTTCTCTCTTCCTCTCTCCCTCTCTCTCCACAGAGGGAGGTGATGCTGTGCTGCAGTGCCTCAAGAATCCTACAGATGGCCCCCCTGAGCAGCTGGCCTGGCAGCGGGGGTCCCAGCCAGAACCCTTCTTAGAGCTGAACCTGGGGTTACCAGGCCTGGGCCTCCATGTGGGGCACCTGGGCGTCCTGATGTTCATCTTCAATGTCTCTGAGCAGATGGGGGGCTTCTACCTGTGCCAGGCGTGGCCCCCCTCTGAGAAGGCCGGGCAGCCTGGCTGGACAGTCAGTGTGGAGGACAGCGGTGAGGGCCGGGCTGGGCTGGGGTGAGGGCCCAGAGGAGAGGAGGGAGGCCCGCTGGGGACACAGGAGGTCCGGTAGCCACAGTGGAGTGGGGGGAGGGGCTGGACCCGCAAGGAGCGAGTTGTAGCTGGGCACACACCTGCAGCTCCATGACTTCCACACTGAGCTGCTCCACAGCTCTTGGTCTCTCACTCTTCTCTCGCTGTCCAAGTTGCTGCTTCTCTCTGTCTCTGGGTCTGTGTCTCTATTTGTCTCTGCCTTCCTGGGTCCCTATCTCTCACCCTCTCCTAGATGTCTCTGCATCTGGTTCTGGGTCTCTTCCCAGGGGAGCTGTTCCGGTGGAATGTTTCAGACCTACAGGACCTAGGCTGTAGCCTGGGGAACAGGTCCTCAGAGGACCCCAGGCCCTCTTCTGGTCACCCCAACAGCTCCCAGCTGTACGTGTGGGCCAATGACGGCCCTGAGATCTGGAAGGGAGAGCCTATGTGTGCCCCACCTAGGGACAGTCTGAACAAGAGCCTCAGCCAAGGTAAGGTGACAGTGCTGGGGAGATGCCAGAAAGTGGGGGTCCAGGGATGGGGAATGGTGAGTGGAAACTGGAGGGTTTGGGGTAGATGAGACCCCAAGGATTAGGCTTTCCTAGTCTTGTCTCTCCCTGCCCCAGACCTCACCATGGCCCCTGGCTCTATACTCTGGCTGTCCTGTGGGGTGCCCCGTGATGCTGTGGCCAGAAGCCGCATCTCCTGGACCTATGTGCACCCCAAGAAGCATAACTTCTCATTGCTGAGCCTAGACCTCAGGGAGGGTCACCAAGCCAGAGATATGTGGGTCCTGGGGACTGGTCTGTTGTTGCCCCAGGCCACAGCTCAAGATGCTGGCACCTATTATTGTCACCGTGGTAACCTGACCATCTCGATGCACCTGGAGGTCATTGCCCGGCCAGGTAGAGTTTCTCTCAATTGTGGGGCATCTGTGTAGGGCTACTGGGAAGAGGAAACCAGTCAATTGTGGGCCTCCAACCTGAGGACTAGTTCCAGCCTCATTCTAAACCCCAACTTCTACACAGAACACTCACTCCAACTCTCTTCTCCCTTGTTTCCAAGACACTACTTTTCTTTTCTTTTTTTTTTTTTTTTTTTTTTTTGAGACAGAGTCTCACTCTCTTGCCTGGGGGAGTGCCGTGGCGTCTGCCTAGCTCACAGCAACCTCGAACTCCTGGGCTCGAGCAATCCTACTGTCTCAGCCTCCCGAGTAGCTGGGACTACAGGCATGCGCCACCATGCCCGGCTAATTTTTTTTTTCTATATATATTTTTAGCTGTCCAATTAATTTTCTTTCTATTTTTGGTAGAGATGGGGTCTCACTCTTGCTCAGGCTGGTCTCGAACTCCTGAGCTCAGAACGATCCGCCCACCTCGGCGGCCTCCCAGAGTGCTAGGATTACAGGCTTGAGCCACCGCGCCCGGCCTCCAAGACACTACTTTTCTGGGTCTTCTATACTGGTTGTTCCTTCCCACCAAGTTAGATGGAGCCTTTCTTCCAGCTTCCTGTTGGAGCCCTGGGCCCTCTTCTCACCCCTGTCTACACACTTTTCCCATTTGATCTCCTTCACTCCTGTGGCTTCTTAGGTCACCATACCTCGGTGTTTCTATTCCAGGCTCCATACCCCCACCCCCAGCCACATCCTGGAGTTGCCATTTGATATCCCACGGACACCTCAGGCTCAACATATCCCAAATCAAACTCAGTATCTTCCCCCAGGGTAGTCTTCTGGGTGGCCCTGCATACACGAAGGACACTACCATCTGCCTACTTGTGCAAGCTGGGATCCTGGTCATCCTTCCTTTTCCTCACCCCATCTGTCAAATTGGTCACAACGTTCTGCCCATTCTGTCTCATACAATCCCATGCTATCCTAACCACAATTCTCAATCTCAGCCTCAACTTTCACTCTCAACTTGAGTTCAGCAACATGCTGGATCTGAACTCTAACCTTGTGAACTCAATTCTGCCCTTCACTTTGACCATGACTGCCCTTAACTGCAGCAGGAAGCTGACCATTATGCTCCCCTCAATCCTAACACTGCCTCTGACTACAGGCATGGTTTGTCCCTGGTTTGCTCAATAGACACTGCCCCATTCCCTGTGCCAGGCTCTGTAGCACAGTCTCTGTCCTCCTGGGCCATGGCTCTGTAGAGGGAGGAAGGACTTTGAGACTGTGCCTTGCCCCTGTCCCCCAGACTTATGGTCCTTTGAGGTCCTGAGGTTGGAAAGTAAGATGCCAGCCTGGGGTCCTCGTCTCATAGCCCCTTTCCCCCAGCACTACGGCGCTGGCTGCTGGGGACTGGTGGCTGGAAGGTCCCAATTGTGACTTTGATTTATCTGATCTTCTGCCTGGGTTTCCTGCTGGGCTTTCTTCATGTTCAAAGAGGTGAGTCATGCCCCTCAGCTGGTGGGCCAAAACCCTACCCCATCTTCCCCAGGATAAGCCCACAATGGCCAGTCTGACAACCATCTTTCTCTCCTCCCTTTCCTCCCCCACAGACCCCAGAACCCTGTCCACCCACTCCTCCTCGAACCCCCCTCAAGTTTCCCAAGCCCCTTGCAATTTTAACTCCCATCTCCTCTATTAACCCAAATGATTTCCCCAGCACCCCCAAATCCTCACCCTGCCAAGTAGCCCCCGCTCTGATCACTACCCTTAATTCCCACCAGCCCTGATCCTGAGGAGGAAAAGAAAGCGAATGACTGACCCCACCAGGAGGTAATGCAGCAAGTGCACCCCACCCTGTTCACTTTATGCTTTGCACTTACTGTTTCCTCTGCCCAGGGTGTCTTTGCTCCATTTCTACCTGTTGAAATACTGCGTAACCTCAAAGCCCCGCTCCACAGCTAACCCCTCTGTGAAGACCTCCTTGGAGTGATCCCAGACTCCTCTGTAGGCTGTCCCAGCCCAGAAGAGCGAATCACAAGTGACCACGTTTAACCTCTGAAAGCCTGGCCTGAATCTTGAGTGTGTCCCCAAGTCCCTTCCAGGGCTGGACTCACAGTGCATCTCCCCTTCTCACGCCAGGTTCTTCAAAGTGACGCCTCCCCCAGGAAGCGGGCCCCAGAACCAGTATGGGAACGTGCTATTCCTTCCTACGCCCACCTCCGGCATGGGTAAGAGGCACCACCTGGCCTCTAACCCAGGCCCTCCCGCCTATAGCTCCTCCCCAGAGCTAGAGCTCCACCCCCATTGTCCTCCTCCCTCCAATCCCCTGAGCGCCAAGTCTTCTGGAGCTCAGAGCTCCGCCCTCGAGGTGGAGAATCCCTCCCAGAAGTGAGCCCTGCCCCTGGAACCGAGCCCCGCCTCAAGGGCTCTGAGCCACGCCCCAAGGGCTCTGAGCCACGCCCCAAGACCTGAGCCTGAAGTCCTGTTCAAGTGCAGAACTTTGCTCCAGAACTTGAGGCCTCGCCCCTAGGTTTAGATTCCGCCCGCATGGGTCGCGACCCAGAGTCCTTTCGCAGAGCCCCAAGCATCCTCTCTCCCTTCCCCGCCGCGCGCGGACTTGGGCCCTGACCGCCCCCATCCCTTCCGACCCCACCTTACAACGCCCCTCTGGCCAGGACGCGCCCAGCGTTGGGCGGCAGGCCTGGGGGGCGCAACACGGTCCCACGGAATCCTGCACAGTGATGTCCAGGAGGCTGGAGCCGCGGGGTCCCGGAGCCCTCCAGGAGCGGGTGAATGAGGCGGGGGTCATTCCTCACATGGAGGGTGTTGGGACTGTCTGTGGCTGGTATAGTGGACTGGGGCCTGAAGAGGGGGGGGCGTGACAGTTCCCCACCCCCACCCCCAAACCCCCAGGCCCAGAACAGGAGGAAGGGGAGGGCTTTCAGGAACCAGACAGCAAGGAAGATTCTGAGTACTACGAGAACGACTCCAACCTTGGGCAGGACCAGCTCTCCCAGGGTAAGGCTGCCCTCCCCCATTCCTCCCCCACCTCTCAGCGTGGGCTCTGGACCCTCGCTGGATGCCCCTCCTTCTCCACCAGATGGCAGCGGCTATGAGAACCCTGAGGACGAGCCCTTGGATCCTGAGGATGAAGACTCCTTCTCCGACGGTAACTTGGGATCCTTGTGGGGCCTCAGAGACTTAGGAAGACCCACGGCACTGTGGAGCCCCTATCAGGCAGCGGTGGTCCCTGGAGTTCTCGTTCTTCTGCAGGAGCTGAGTCTTATGAGAACGAGGATGAAGAGCTGGCCCAGCCAGTTGCCAGGACAATGGGTGTGTGTGAGAATGGCCATATTCCTGGGGGAAGAGGGGCCTTAAGGCCAGGAGGAATAGTGACCTCCCTCTTCCTTCTCCAGACTTCCTGAGCCCCCATGGGTCTGCCTGGGACCCCAGCCGGGAAGCAGCCTCCCTTGGTGAGAGATGCTTGGGACCAGCCTGCCTTGCCCAGGTTGGGCTGACCTGGCCGCAGCTCTGACACCAAGGCCATGCCTTGACCTGACTCTGACCCCAAACCCAAGCCCAACCCTAACCTTAGATTTGACTCCTAACTCTACCCTCAATTCTGACCGCATGCCCCATCCTGACCCCCAGTATTTATACCTTCCCTAATTGTGAACATCAGCATGGATCCCAATCCAGTTCCAGCCCAAACGTGACCTCCACTTCACCCCAGCCCCAATGCAGACTTCAATTTTGACCCCAGCTCTCTCTACAACTTCCTCATGACTTTGGCTTTGACTCTGTCCAGTTCTGTTATTAGCTCTTTCTGTGACCATAAGCTAACCTGTACCTAACCCTGACTCCACAACCCAGGGCCCCCCAGCCGACGCTGACCTAATCACCCCTTCCCAGTGCAGCATTGGTGAAGCCTCCCACCTTCCTCTGCCCCTCAGACCCCTCCTTACCAAGGCTGCACTTCCCTTCCCCAAGCCTCCAATTCTCCATCCCCTGCCCAAGCAGGGTCCCAGTCCTACGAGGATATGAGAGGGATCCTGTATACAGCCCCGCAGCTCCGCTCCCTCCGGGGCCAGCCTGGTCCTGATCATGAGGAAGGTGGGTGCTTCTGCCACTGTCCCTACTGTCCTCTGGGCTGACTGCCTCCCAGCCTACTTCCAGCCCTACCTATGTCCTACTCCTTCCTGGTGCTGTCCAGATGCAGACTCTTATGAGAACATGGACAATCCCGATGGGCCGGAGCCAGCGTGGGGAGGTGGTGGCCACATGGGAACCTGGAGCACCAGGTGACCCCCAGCTGACCAGGTGAGCTGGGACTGTCCCTAGGGAAGGGGGAAAGGGAGAGAGAGAGGCAGGGATGGCAATGTGCGTTGGCTCTCAGGGAGGGAGAGGGAACAGGGATCCCAGGGCCTGGTGGGCAGGGGAGGGCTCCTGGCCCCTTCGCCATCGCCATTTCTTCTACATAACCTAGGCCTCCTCAGGCCCCTGACAACGTCCACACCTGACTCTGAAATCTGAGGACCCCAAGCAGATAATGTCAACCTCCGGGGCGACGTTGCTCAGGATGTGTGGACATGTGTGTGTGTGTGTGTGTGTGTGTGTGTGTGTGTGTGTATACATGCCAGTGAAACTTCTGGCCCCTTTTGTGTTCCCCAAATAAACTCACTGAGCTCTTTCAATCTTATGAAGTAGTGCCCTTGTGTGGGAGGAGAAGGAAGGAAGGAAAGGATGGGTACAGACCTGCCCCCTCTTGAATCCTGTAAAGGAGGGAGGGCTGCATTCTGCATACGGGAAGACCGTCGCCTCCTGTGGCCACCTTCACCCATTCCCCTCACTTGCCCACCACCCACCAGATTCCCCACATCAGCCACATTCCCGCCATCTGCTTATTCGATCGCTGTTCATTCAGCAGTTGTATGCTGGACAAACAGACTGGGTGGGGTGTCTTGCACCTGTAATCCCATCACTTGGCCAAGGCAGGAGGATCACCTGAGCCCAGGAGTTTGAGACCAGCCTGGGCAACATAGGGAGACCCTGACTCTACTAAAAATAGAAAAAATTAGCTGGGCGTGGTGGCGCATGCCTGTAGTCCCAACTACTGGGAGGCTGAGGTGGGAGAATCCCTTGAGCCCAGGACTTTGAGGTTGCAGTGAACTGTGATGACACCATTGTACTCTAGCCCAGGCAACAGAACAAGACCTTTTCTCAAAAAAGAAAAAGAAGAAGAAACAGTCTGGGAATTAGTAGTCTAGTTATAAAACATCATCCATCATCACTGAGTATTTATTTATTATCTACTATATTCTAAGCACTAGCATCAATGAATTCGATCCTTACAATAACCTCACAAGGTTATTGAGCACAAAGTTATTATGTGCCGGAATTGTATCAAAGTATTTTATGTGTGTATTTATTTATAGTAACTCATTTTGTCTTCACAAACAACCCTATAGGTAGGTATACTATTATTATCACCATTTCACAGAAGAGGAGACCGAGGCTGAGAAGTTAAATACACATGCCCAAGTCTTGCCTCGTCAATAAGCCGTAGGGTGAGAACTTGAGTTGTGGCCATCTCATCCTGAGCCTCACTCAAGTTGACTCTCTCCCTTCTGGGTGCGGGACTACAGGTGGGACACTGAGCATCAGAGAGGCCAAGGAACCTGTCTGTGGTCACAGGGCTGGATCTGTATCCAGAAATCTGGTTGCACATGTAGTCACCCTGCCTTCCTACCTGATATAAACCATGAACAAAGACTTTCAGAGTTAAAAGTCCTCAGTCCCTGGAACCATTGTGTAGCAAGCTCCACCACGTGCAAATTCTTGCTTTAGGAAAAGGTGGAATTGGTCACTGAGATTCCTGATGGCTTCAGCCTGGTCTCCCCAGCTCCAGTGGTCTTCTGAACCCCAGTCCTTCCTGCTCAAGAAATTTCAACGCTTCCTCTAAGACTGGCTAGAATTTTCCAATATCTACATTTTTATTTCTAGAATTCCTTTTCTTAAAGTGCCAGTTCTTCATAATATGCTGGTTTTGTTTGATAGAGTCCTTCATTTCTAAACATTTAAAACTCACTTTATCTGTATTAATGTTACTGTGCTATGCCAGGCATCATTCTAACTGCTTTGCAGGTAGCGTCTCATTTTATCTTTACAATAATCCTATGAGGAAGATACACTAAAATTGTTATCATCTTATAGCTGAGGAAATTGCTAACTGACCTTAGGCAACTTAACTTCTCTGACCCTTAGTTTCCCCACTTATAAAGTAGCATGAGGGAGGAGGCATGGTGTGGTCATTGTTATGTTTACAATGGTGTGAATTTTCTCATGGCTCGTGTGTCACCATGGAAGGTTTCTTTGACTTCTTTGTGTTTCTTCTGCCTGTAGGAGGCTGTGAGTTCCCTGGGCCCCACTGACACCCCCTGGGCTAGCTTTGGCGTCTGCCTGCCACAGTCTTACAGGCTATACAGGTTTCTGATTGTTTTTATTCATGAGTTCCTCAGAGCAGGTTTTTGCATTAGAGGTTTGGTCTGAATCCAGGCCTATGCTTTGGTAAGCCTTGGGATTCAGATTGCCCATGATGGCTTTTTCTATTCACTGTCTTTTGGGTGGCTTGCTTCCCTGCTGCATGCCAGGGCCTTTGGATGGATATTTTTCCTTCTCCATCTTCTGTTCCCAGAAAAGAAAGCCATTTTTATTTTTTAAATGTTTTTAATTATTTATTTATTTATTTATTTTTGAGACAGAGTTTCACTCTGTTGCCTGGGCTAGAGTGCCGTGGCGTCAGCCTAGCTCACAGCAACCTCAAACTCCTGGCTCAGGTGATCCTCCTGCCTCAGCCTCCCAAGTAGCTGGGACTACAGGCATGCGCCACCAAGCCCGGGTAATTTTTTCTATATATTTTAGGTTGTCCAGCTGATTTTTTTCTGTTTTTTTTTAGTGGAGATGGGGTCTCAGCTCAGGCTGGTCTCGAACTCCTGAGCTCAAATGATCCGCCTGCCTCGACCTCCCAGAGTGCTAGGATTACAGGCGTGAGCCACCGCGCCTGGCCAAGAAAGCCATTTTTAAAAAATTTTGAGACAGGGTCTTGCTATGTTGTCCAGGCCGGTATTGAACTCCTGGGCTCAAGTAATCCTACTGCCTCAGCCTCCCAAGTAGCTGGGTTTACAGGTGCACATCCCTGTGCCCAGCTCTAGACAGCCCTTTTTCGGCTCCCAGCTTTGTGTAGGGAGCTCAGTTTCCACTCCCTGCTGTTCTTGGGGCCTCAGCCTTGACCTCTGTCCCTATGTGGGCATTAAAACGCCAATCATAGAGATTCCAGGATTCCAGCATTCCCATGAGCTGCTTGACTTCACACTCTGAGCTTTTGAGCTCAGCTATCTTATTAAAGAAAAAAAAAAAAAAGCAACCCTTCTTATATTAATATTTTGCTGAGTGTACATATGTTTGGGGTTTTGGGTATGAACCTCAGATATTTCCTTGGGCTTCCATCTTGAACACAAGTCTTTGTCACTACAAAAAGAACAAATTCCAGGTCTGCCTCAGCATTTATCCCCCCAGCTCTTCACATGGCCACAGTCCCCCACCTTACCCTTCAGCTAAAATGAGCTACCCACGACCCTTCACCCTGCCTGCTCCATTCATTTCAGTTTCTTGCCTGTGCTTCAGCGTGTAAGGGTGTGACTCCTGGTGAAAACATTCTGCCTTCTTGGAGCAGGATCCACATCCAAGTCGTCTCTTGCCCCCGGTACCTGGCCAGAGAGTGGCAAAGATCAGGAGCTCAGGAAAGGAGGAGGAGGGGAAGGAGGAGTGAATGCAGGACTGTGGGAAGTGCTGGGGTGGGTATTTCATACATTCAGGGTGCAGAGGAAGAAGGTACCCCTGTGGTCTTGCCCACCCAGAGGAGTCTCCGGGGAAGTTGAGGTCGGAACAGAGGTGTGCCAACTTCCAGCCCAGTGCTCTGAATCCCACCACCACCCCTTTCTAGCTATGTGACTCAAGCTCTCTGTGCTGCAGTTTCCTGGTCTGTAAAATCGGGATAATAATTAGAGCTTCCTTAATGAGTCTCAAATGACATAGAAAGCACACGACAGTGGCAATTATAAGGACTCAAACGTTAGCCATTATTATTATTTGGCATTTATCAAGGGCCTACTCTGTGCCAGGAGCCAGAAAGCACCAAGGCCATTGTGCAGGGAAAGACCTTCCCAGGAAGAAGCCACACTCCAAAGTTTCTCAACTTCCTGTGGCATGACTTGGTTTTTTGGCAGGACCTGGACCACTTTCAGCTCTTGAGCAAGGCTTAGGGAAAAGGAGGCTTGAGGAAAGTTCTGGGCTCTCAGGCCCACCCCCTGCTTCCCTAGTTTGCAGTGGCCTCCCAGGTGGGGCCCGGGGCTGGCATGGTGCATTCTCCAGGCCTCCAGCCTGGCTACTAAGAGGGGCTGAAGGGCTCTGGGGCTGGGAAGTCCGCGGAGTACCTGCTGTGGGAGTCCCAGCGCCTTCGTTCCCTGGGCGACAGCCCCACCTGCTGGGAGCTATGTGCCTTCAGGCTTGACCTGGGCTGAGTCTGCACGGGGACCTGAGGTGCAGGCTGACCGGGCTGGGTGGACATGCAGGGGATAGCACGGGCTGGGTGGACATGCAGGGGATAGCACGTGGCGGTGGCGGTGTACGGGACGGGAGCGGGCGGCGGTCGCGATGCTGTTCGGGATGGACATGTGAGCTACTAGTTACGGGGACATCGTGGTGTGAGAGGTACGTTGCATTGGGTGTGTGCTGTGGGGGCATCCCAGGTGAAGCGCGGCGTGGGCTGTACGTGTGAGTGGCGGGGGGTTATGCAGTTGGGGGCAGAATGGAAGGCGTGAAGTATTGAAGGAGGGTTGGGTTGCGTTGGGATGTATGTCATGCAGGAGTTGCAAATACCGTGGATACGTGGAAGGTAAGTAGTCTCTGAGGTGCATGATACTATTTGTGTGAAGTGTTGGTGAGTGTGTTGGAGAACTATAATTAAAAAACAAAATCTCTGGCCAGGCTATGGTGGTTCACGATGGTAATCCCGGCACTTTTAGAGGCCAAGGTTGGAGGATCGCTTGAGCCCAGGAGTTCGAGGCTGCAGTGAGCTATGATTGCGCCACTGCACTCCAGGCAGGGTGACGGAGCAAGACCCTGTCTCAAAAAAAAAAAAAAAAAAAAAAAAAAAAATCTTCCAACCCACAAAGATAGTAGAGACAGAAAAGGGTTTTTGTGTGTTTGGTTTTTTTTAATTCAAGAAAAAGGATCTTGCTCTGTCACCCAGGCTGGAGTTCAGCAGTGCGATCATAGTTCATTGCAGCCTCGAACTCCTGGGCTCAAGCGATCCTCCTGCCTCAGCCTCTTGAGTTAGCTGGGAACACAGGCGCGGGCCACGGCACCCACCTAACTTTTCTATTTTTTGTAGCGATGAAATCCGGCTGTGTTGCTCAGGCTGGCCTCCAGCTCCTCGCCTCAGGCGAGGCCTCAGCCTCCCAAAGCGGTAGGATCACAGGCATGAGCCACTGTGCCTGACCCAGGCGAATTTTAAAAAAAATTTTTGTAGATGGGTCTGAATATACACTTAAAAAATTACACATATATTATTATATATAAAAAATATGTAATAATATATATACATATATTTTTTGGTAGAGACAGAGTCTGGCTATATTACCCAGGCTGCTCTTAAACTCCTGGGCTCAAGCGATCCTCGTGCCTCAGCCTCCTGAGTAGCCGGAACTGTAGGTGCGCGCCCCCGCACCCCGCTACTTTTTCAATTTTGTGTAGAGACAGGGTCTCGCTCTTGCTCAGGCTGGTCTCAGACTGCAGGGCTCAAGCGTTCCTCGTGCCTCGGCCTCCCTAAATGCAGGGATTACAGGCGTGAGCCACCGCGCCACAGCATCTTTAAGGGCTAAATGCAATTCCCAGGAATTTGAGGTTGCTCTGAGCTATGACTGGGCCACTGCACTCCTGCCTGGGCGACAGAGCGAGACCCTATCTCAAAAAAAAAAAAAAAAAAAAAAAAGTTTTTGAAGCGCGCGTGCTGAGGCGTACGTTGTAGGAACGTGTTCTATGGTTGTTCATTGTGTTGACTTGAAATACATTCGTAGGAGATGTCTGAGGTGAAGGAGGATTTACAAGTGCAAGAGTGTGTGTGGCGTTTGAGTGGAATTACTCACCCACTATGCGGCGGGAAGGACAATACTGGGGATACCCGCGAAGTCTCAGGCCTCTTCCCGGGGTTTGTAAAACAATTCCCATCCCGCTTTCCTGCTTCCCAGTGCCTCAGGGATTGACGACTACAATTCCCAGGATGCTCCGCTCCTCCGCCCTCCGGGAAGACGGGTCTCTTTAATGGGAGGGTCCATGAGAGGTTCGTCAGAGGAGAGGAAGCCCAGCCAATGGGTAAGCCGGCCCGCATGGGAAGCTACGCTGATTGTGCCGAGGTGATTGGAATCTTTGGCGCCTTGGTTTCAGTGGTGGATGCGTGATGAGCGGGTATACTGACCAATGAAAAGGCGGAAGGGCGGATCCAGAGTATGTGGGCGGGAAGAGGTGCTGACTAGCAGGCTGTTCACCCAATGAAAGGCGGAAGTCGTTGGAGGGGGTCGACCAAGGGGAGTAGAGGAGGGCGTGCGGGGCGGCAGAGCTTGTGTTATGGCGGAGCCGGTGAGGAAGCGGGGCCCGCGGTCCCGAGGTAGCGGCGTCGGCCGAGGGGCTCGGGGGGCCCGGGGCCGGCGTCCTTGCGCCCAGCGGTCTCCAGCCCGGAGTACTCTGGATTCTGTGCTTGTGGACTTGGTCAGCGACAGCGATGAGGATATTCTGGAGGTCGTAACTGCGAGCGGTGCCGCGGACCCGGCTGAGGTTCCGCCCCCGGATCCCCCAGTGTCGGCCGCTCCTCGGGACGACAGCGACAGTGACAGTGAAGAGGCGGACGCACAGCCCGCAGGACCCCCGCGGGAACTGGTCAGGCGGCGGCGGCGGCTGCTGCTGGATCCAGGGGAGGCACCGGTGGTTCCAGTGTATTCCGGGAAGGTACAGCCAGGTCCCGGGAGGGCTAGCGTGGAAGGGCTGAAGGGTTTGGGCGACTAGAGAGGGGCCAGGGGTTCGGGCGAGGGGCTGGATTTAGGGAGTGTTGAGGCTGGGGTTCTGGGGCTGGTCTTGTGGGGCTGCATGGAAGCCGGGGCCTGGGATATTGGAGGCAGAGAGATGCAGGGCACCTGGAGTTTCTGCAGACTGGGGAGGTGAAGGATTTTGGGGTGTATTGAGAGTCTGGGTTGTGTTGCAGATTTGGAATTCCTGGGAGCTGTAGTCTTGGGGGCATAGGGCAGCTTGAGGGGCGGTGGTCTCTGAGGGTTCAGAGAGGACCTGGGACTGGGATTTGGGGCGGGTTGGATTTTGAGGTTGGGACCCATTGGTAAGGAAGCCCGGGAGCCAGGGTATTGGGGGCCGGGCCCTGTAGGGGTTCAGAGAGGACCAGGGGGCTCCAGGAGGCTGGGGTACCAAGATGGTAGGGTGAGCTAGGGGCCTGAGACCCTCTAAGAAAGAGTCTAGGGTAGAGGAATGGCTAGCAACATAGTTAAAAAGGAGAACTAAACCTGCCTTTTCAGAATGCCTTAGGGCAAGGGGGTACTGGAAGGTACTACAATTTTGGATCCTGGGGAAGATGGACTCCCAGGGCCCCAGGAGAGGGCCATGGAGTCCATGTCCTTAGGGAGGACTCATCCCCAGTTTTCCCCTTCCGTAGAGGGAGGACTTGGAACTGACGCTCCCACATTTTGCCTTTGCAGGTGAAAAGCAGCCTCCACCTCATCCCAGATCACCTATCCCTGCTGAAACTCTACCCGCCAGGGGCTGAGGAAGGTAAAGGGAGGGCTTCCAGAGAGAGGCGCCCAGTGCTGGCTTCTCTGAGGAGACTTCCTGGAGTTTATATCTCTGCAGTTAGTTGTCTCCTGAGGCTCAGGGGAAGGGCATGGGAGAGGGGACTCCTGCATCCTCGCCAGGCAAAAGTTCCAGACCAAAAAGGAGCTGAATCGTTAACCAGAAGGCACGAGAGCCGACTTAGGAAGTTGTGTCAAACCACCCCCTTCCCTACTCTTACAGGCATAAGAATGTGTTAAAATACACAGATTTCTGGTGCTGCCACCAGAGATCCTGATTGTGTAATCCTGAGAGGCAGGGAATGGGGAGGTGTTGGGAATCTGTGATATCTTGTTACCTCTGCAACAAGTTCTTTGGGAACATCTGGAGCCAGCAGGGTGTTCTTTGAGTCTTATCTGGGCTGCCCAGTCTTTGTCCTCCCCCAGTGATGTCATTTTTGCAAACCACTCGAGGTCAGAGAATAGGAATCAAGTCTAACAAGGAAGTGATCCAGTGGGCAAAGGCAGACCTTGGACTAAGACTTCCGTACCATGAAGGAGTATGGCCAAATGATTAAGAGCAGATTTAGGAGCCCTCTGGCCTGAGTTTCAATCCCAACTGTGTCTTCTCAATAGCTGTGAGACCTTGGGCAAATTACTTAATCTCTCAATATTCCAATTTCCTCTTCAAGAAAGTAGGGCTAATAGTGGGTATATGTCAAAGGATCTTGGTAAGAATTAATTAAAGGGAATGTATAGAGAGCCATCTCTTGCTATGTATATGGTTTAGGACAGTACCTGGAATGTAGAAGTGCTATGTGAAAATTACCTCTATCCTTGCTACTCAAAATGTAGGCTCAGCAGTATTGGCTGTCCCCTGGGAGCTTGTTAGAAATGCAGACTCTCAGGACTCTGGCAGCTGCCATATTTAGCAAGGACAGGATTTTTCAAACTCAGCATTACTGACATTTTGGACTAGAAAATTCTTTGGCGTTGATTGCTGTTCTGTGCACTGTAGAAAGTTTAGCAGCATCCTGACCTCTATCCACTAGATGCCAGTAGCACACCCAAAGCTCCTCCGTCTCCGCGTTGTGACAACCAAAACTGTCTCTCGACATTGCCACATGTCCCCCTGGAGGCAAAATTGCCCTTGGTTGAGAACCACTGATCTAGGGTTTATCATCATTGTTTATTTCACAGTATTTATGTTTATGGTTTATGATGATCTTTTATTAGGGGCAAGCAGGTGAAAATATATTCTAGATAACACCTGGCTTCTTTTTATAAGAAATTTAAGTTAAAATGAGTGATTTAAAGAAAGATATTAAGCAAATAACCGTCATGCCCCTTGAGTCCTTTCCCACTATTATTCTGTGTGTGTTGGGGGCTCCACAGTCCCTTCCTTTCTGGGACCTTCTTGAAGCCTCCAGCTTGTTGCTCCTTGGCCTCCCCATTCCCTCTCTTGGCTAACCCTCTTCCATTTTCTCCTTCTCTGCCCCTAGAGGTGGACATGGAAGATTCTAGCAGCCCCCACCCTAAGGATCCATTTCCAGGCTCTCCCTGGAAGAAGAAACTGAGGAGTAAGGATGAAGAAGAGAAGAAAAAGGTGTTTCTGTGAGTGAGGTCAGGGCATTTGGGCCCTGGGAGCAGGAAGGGAGCTGGAGGGGTAAGCTGAGGAAGGCAGGACCCTTGGGTGGCCCCTGAAAGTGTAAGAAGGGATGAAAGGAGTTTCGAGGCTCAGGTGGGGAATGAAGCTCTTGGGAGAAGAGGTGGCCCACACTGGGGATGGCAGAGGACCCTTTGGGACCACCCACATGAGTGGAGTCTGAGATGCTAGTACTGCAGGTTAAGGGTGTGGGTCCAACCCAGACAGCTATCTCTTCCTTGTCCTCTCTGGGCTTCTCTTTCCTCTTCTGTAAAATGGGGGTAATAGTGGCACCTATTGCTGAGTGTCTAAGAATTGCTGAGTAGATCAAAAATTAACACTTGACATATTAATATAATAAGTGTTCATTGGCCAGGCCTGATGGCTCATGCCTATAATCCTAGCACACTGGGAGTCCGAGGCAGGAGGATTGCTTGAGGCCAGGAGTTTGAGACCAGCCTGAGTAACAGCAAGACCCGTCTCTACAAAAAAATAGAAGAATTAGCTGGGCATGGTGGCACATGCCTATAGTCCCAGCTACTTGGGAAGCTGAGGTAGGAGGATCACTTGGGCCTAGGAGTTTGAGGCTGTAGTGAGCTATGATGACACCACTGCATTCTAGCCTGGGCAACAGAGTGAGATCCTGTCTCAAAAAAAATAAAAAAAAAACAATAAGTGCTCACTGTCTGTTGGATGTTATTGCACACTCACCTAGGAAGTGACTTATCTTAAAAGTGAGGCATTTTCCTCCCTGATATTTGGGTCATGTGAAAATAAAAATGTCTCAGGCTTTCCCTGTCCCTTACCTACCCCTGTCTTTCAGTAAGATGGATGTTACCTGAAGGTGCCTCCTCCTGATTCTGTCTGGCCCTCTGATTCCTAGGGGTCCACAGCCCATGAAGAGAGGTGTGGGGCTGGGGCCTCTCCTTTGCCTCCATCCTTCCCCTATCCTCTCTCTACAGGGATCAAGACACCTCTCCGTTGCCCCCAGCTCCGCCAAGGACCAAAAGCAGGAAGCATACTCGCGCACTCCAGAAGTTAAGGTGTCAAGGGCAGGGGCTCTGGCTGGGTGGGGAGGGGTATTGGGGAGGGTGGATGGCTGACTCCAGCTGACCTAAAATCCTGTCTGCACCCCAGGGAGGTGAACAAGCGCCTCCAGGATCTCCGTTCCTCCCTGAGCCCCAAGCAGCAGCAGGGCCAAGACCACCAGAGCCTAGAGGATGAGGTGATCCTAGTGGAGGGCCCCCCCCTCCCAGAAACTCCCCGACTCTTCCCGCTCAAAATCCGGTGCCGCGCTGACCTGGTCAGATTGCCCGTCAGAATGGTGAGTGCCTGAGGCCCATGCGAGAAGGACCCCGGAGCTGCCTTTGGAGGGACTAGTGTCCAGCAGGGGTGTACTGGCAGAAGGGACCGTGTCCTCCTTTCCCAGCCTGCTCTCTGAGCTGCCCACCACTCTTAAGCCCCCCATTGCCTCTGTGCCTGCCATTCCCCCTGCCTGCATTTTTCCTCACTCTCCCCTCTCTTTCTGGCAAACTTCCTGTCCATTCTTCAAGGCTCTGCTTAAGCATCCTATCTTCTAAGAAGCTGTTTTTGGTCATCCCTCCCTAGGGGGAGTCCCCTCCATTCCTCCCTAGGACCCTTCCCCTGTGCTTTCCTTACTCTCACTGCATTGGACACAGCAGATGTCACTCAGTGATTCTGAGCTCCCCAGCTTTGTGGCGAAGGCTGATAGTTTTGTAGGGATGGCCCTGGTTCAACACCAAGAATAACAGAAATGACCATTTATTGAGCACTAACCATGCTGCAACTAAGCCCGAGGTTGCAGACAGGCAGCCCGTGGCCTTGTCAACAGCATATCTGTTTCCTTTGCCCTGTAGAGTGCTTTCGAAATAAGAGTTTGCTGTCATCTTTTGCAATGGGTGACTTCATACAAAGGTCCAGACTTCTTTCACTTAAAAACAGGAAGATACAGTCTCACTGGCTCCCACGTGGTACCTATCAGCTGGAGCTGCCGAATAGCTCCCCTTTTTAGATGGGACATGTGGGTTCCAGTTTGCTGCAGTTCCCACCACTCCTTTGTTTCTCCTAACCCGTGGCTGTTCTCTTTCTTTGTGTTACTCTCCTGAGCCCCTTACTGACACGATTTTATTCTGTCTTGCCAGGTAAATATGATGACACTCACAGCTGAGGAGCTCAGCAAGTACTTAAGGCCAGAAACTTGTGTTTGGGGTGGTGGTATGATGGGGCGGGAGGGGAATGTCAAGGCAGGAAGGCCTCCTTTGCTTCTTGTCCCCATCCCCAGTCGGAGCCCCTGCAGAGTGTGGTGGACCACATGGCCGCCCATCTCGGGGTGTCCCCAAGCAGGATCCTCTTACTCTTTGGAGAGACAGAGCTATCCCCTACGGCCACCCCCAGGACCCTAAAGCTTGGCGTGGCTGACATCATTGGTGAGAGGAAAGCAGGGAAGCAGGGCCTTGAGGAGGCTTTTGCCAGGGGAAGAGGCTCTGGGGCAAGGTCCAGAGGGGGCCCAGCTTCCAACCCCCCACTTAGGCCTGGCTTCTTGGCCCTGCCTCCCACAGACTGTGTGGTGCTAGCAAGTTCTCCGGAGGCCACAGAGACATCCCAACAGCTCCAGCTCCGGGTTCAGGGGAAGGAGAAACACCAGATGCTGGAGGTCTCGCTGTCTCGAGTGAGTGGGAGAAATGGCTCTCCACACCCCTCACCCTTTCCTCTGTCGTCTCGTCTATCTTGTCAGTTAATGGAGGATGGATTCTTCCTAATCCTGACTCACTGGAGACACTGCCCTCCATACTCTTGGGTTCCCATCCATCCTAGCTAGTGGAAAAGCCCATTGTTCCACTTCCCTCCCAACTGCTGGGAACCTCTGCTCTGGTCTGTGGCCCCTCAGTCTCCTGACTCCTAATGTTTAAAACAGAAAAGACCTTTGGACAGTAATCAATAAAACCCATCAAAATAACAATGACAGCCACACATCTAAGTGCCAGTCCCTGTGCTGGGTATAACTACTTCACATTCAGGATATTATTTAACTTCACAGCAATCTACATGGGAAAGCACTGTCGTTACCCTCATTTAGTGAATGAACACTAAGGAAATTGAGGTCTAGAGAGGTGGAGTAACTTGCTGCGTTATCTTACAGCAGCTGTAACAAAATACCACAATCTGTGTGGTTTATAACAACAGAAATCTATTCTCTTACAGTTCTGGAGCCTAGAAGTCTCAAAGCAAGGTGTCAGCAGGGCCTTACTCCCTCTGAGACCCTGGGGAGAATCCTTCTTGCCTCTTTATAGCTTCTGGTGGTGGCCAGAGCTTCTTGGCTCGTAGTCGTATTACTTCAGTCTCTGCCTCTGTCATCACATGGTGTTCTCCCTGTATCTCTGTTTCTCTGTTTTTTTTCTCTCTTTTTTTCTTAAAGAGATGGGGTCGTCCTCTGTCGCTGAGGCTGGAGTGCGGTGGCACGACCATAGCTCACTGTAGCCTTGAACTCCTGGCCTCAAGTGATCATCCTGCTTCAGCCTCCTGAGTAGCTGGGACTATAGGCACATGCCACTGTTTCTCTTCTAATGAGGACATAAGTCATAATTGGATTAGTGCCCACCCTGATCAAGTATGGCCTCATCTTAACTTGATTACATCTGCAAAGGCCCTACTTCCAAATAAGGTCACATTCACATTTACCAGGGTTTAGGACCACAAGGTGTTTTTTTTGGGGGGAGGTGGCTCAACCCCTAACAGTCTGCCCTCTAGCCTCCCAAAATACATAACCTTCCCACATGCAAAATATATTCACCCCATTCCAAAAATCCCCAAAAGTCTTAACCCATTCCAGCATCAACTCTAAGTCCAAAATCTCATCTAAATATTATTAACTCAAAAAATCCCAATCTTATCTTCTAAATCTGCGGTCCCTAACCCCTGGGCTATGGACCAGTACCAGTCCACAACCTGTAAGGAAACACCCCGGCACGCCCCACCCCCCCCATAGTCCATGGAAAAATTGTCTTCTGTGAAACTGGTCCCCGGTGCCAAAAAGGTTGGGGACTGCTATTCTAAATCATTTAAATCAGTTATGGATGATACTCAGTGTGGTCTGTCCTGGGACAAAATTCCTCTTCATCTGTGGACCCGTGAAATCTGGAAAACAAGTTATCTGCTTCTAAAATACAATGATGGGACAGGCATAGGATAGACATTCCCATTTCAAAAAGGACAAATAGGAAAGAAAAAGGAGTCACAGGTCCCAAGCTAGTCCAAAACCCAGCTGGGTGAATCCTATTAGATTTCAAGGGTTGAAAATAATCCTCTTTGGCTTTGTTCTGTCCTCTCGGCCCAGTGGGATGGTGGCCCCACCCTCTTGACCCAAGGAAGTCTTATCAGCCCAATCTCTGGGCCTGTGGCTCTGCCCTTTTTTCCTTCATGTTGTCCTGTCCCTGTCTCTTTCATTCCAGGTGGACAGTGTTTATGCTGGGATACAATTCTCAGAAACCTTACTGGTCTTCTGTGCATATCAAAGGGATCCACACCTTAGACAAAGATGAATTTCTGACTTTTGCTGACATAGTTGATTGGATCCCTTAAGTCGGCCATCTGATCTCTTTAGCAAAAAGCTATATTCTTGGCCCTCTTTCCAGAGCATACTCTCTGGCTAGGCTGAGAATGTTCCAAATCACCACGCACTGCTTCCTTTTTGCTTAACATCCTTCCTCTTGCATTTTGCGAATAAGCAACGAGGAGAAATCAAGCCGCACCTTCCACACTTTGCTTGGAAATCTCCGGTAGACATCCGGGTTCATCACTTATGAGTTCTACTTTCTGCCACTGAACAGTAGAACATAATTCAGCCAAGTTCTCTGCCACTTTATAACAAGGATCAGTTTACTTCATTTTACTCCAGCTTCCAATATATGCCTTATTTCCACCAGAGACCTCACTGGAAACATCTTTAACATTCATATTTCTAGCAACCTGTTCATGATGATATATATATTCTCTGAAGACCACAGAACCTTTCTCTGCAGCCCTTCTCTTTGTGAGCTCTCATCCAAATTGCCTTTAATGTCCATATTTCTACCCACAGTCTCTTCAGGGTACTCTAGGCTTTTTCTAACCTGCACCTCAAAATTCTTCCACCCTCTATCTGATTCTAAAGCCACTACCAATTTAGCTAGTTATTACAGAAGCACCGTACTTCTGTGTTTTGGCTGCTGGAACAAAGTACCGCAAACTAGGTGGGTTAAAACCATGGAAGTTTATTGTCTCATTGTCTCTAGAAGTCTAAAATTAAGTGTCAGCGAGGTCATGGTTTCTTATGACACAGGAGAAAAAAACTCAGTTTTTTCTATACTCTCAAAACATGCTTCATGACACCAGATGTGTGGGGATTTTCCCCCATATACCAAGCAATCAGTTCTGCAGGGGATACCAGATGTCCTTTTAATTCAATTCTAACACTGTCTACCTGGAGAGAGCAAGAGGCCACACAGGGCGAGGGCTTAGTTCCACAAGACCGCCCTGCCACCACTTCCCATGCCAATCGCAAGCCCCAGGTGATTTGACTAGTACATCTGACTGATTGGCTTTAAATCAGGGTTCCTACAGCCCTGTCCTTGGGTTCGATTAATTTGCTAGAGCTTCCAACAGAACTCAGGGAAACACACTGGTTTGTTATAAAGGCTCTTACAAAGGATACAGATAAGAGATGTGTAGGGTGAGATGTGGCGGAAGGGGCAGAGCTTCCACGTCCTCTCCAGGGACACCACCCTCCAGGCACATCCACGTGCTCAGCTACGGGGAAGCTATCTAAACCTAGTCCTTTTGGTTTTTTATGAAAGCTCCATTATGTAGGCGTGATTGATTAAATCATTGGCCGTTAGTGATCAGCTCAGCCTTTAGAAGCCCTCTTCCCTGTCTGCTGAAAGTCCCACCGCTCGAATCCTGCCTTGGTCTTTCCATTGGCCAGCCCCCATCCTGAAGCGATCTAGGGGCTGCCAGCCACCAATCAACCCGTTAGCATCCAGAAAGACACTTAACACTTTGAAGATTACAAAAGTTTAGGAATTTCATACCATGAAATGTATGGAGACCAGATATATGTTTCATAATATCACATGGTCCCTCTGAGACTCTGGGTAGAACCCTTCCTTGTCCCTTTCTAGCTTCTGGTGGTGGCCACCAGCCCTTGGCACTCCTTGGCTTGCAGCTGCATCACTCCAGTCTGCATCTATCATCACATGGCTCTCCCTGTGTGTCCCTGTCTGTGTCTGTTTTACAAGTACACCAGCCATTGCATCAGCCCCCGTCCTAATCAAGTATGACCTCATCTTAACTCAGTTACATCTGCAAAGGCCCTATTTCCAAATAAGGTCATGTTCACGTTTACCAGGGATTAAGACCACACGGTATCTTTTTTTTTGTGTTTCACAAGGTATCATTTGGGGGGCGGGGCACAATTCGAGCAGTATCACTTGTCTGAGGTCACACATCTAGTAAGCAGGAGGGCCTGGCCTCTAGCTCGGCTGTCTCTAGAATCTGGACTGTCTTAATCACTGTGATATGTGCTTCCATTTTATAGTTGAGGAGATTGAGCCTTGAAGAACTTGCCTAACTCAGATCCTATACCCCTGAACCTTGGGCTTGAGGACCCCACTCTATCTGAGGACCAGGCAGCCCAGAGGGATGAAGCGGCTCCTCCTGGTTCCCAGAAAGGGCTGTGCTGGCTTCTTAGTTCACTCACCTTTTCCTCCATGGGGCTCTGACTGCACTGATTTGGCCACTTTTCCTCCCTGTCCCGAGTTCTCTGTCCCTGCAGGATCTTCCCAGCCCCTGCATTCCTATTCTCACATCCACTTTCTCTCCTTCTAGGACTCTCCTCTCAAGACCCTCATGACCCAGTATGAGAAGGCCATGGGACTATCAGGACACAAGCTCTCCTTCTTCTTCGATGGGACAAAGCTTTCAGGCAGGGAGCTGCCGGCTGATCTGGGCATGGAATCTGGGGACCTCATTGAGGTCTGGGGCTGAAACCCCACACTCCGTTTGGAGGCCCAGCCTGGACTTGGGGAGAACATCTCATGGGGCTGGCAGAAGCTCGGGTCAAATGTAGCTTTCAGCTGAAGCAAAATCAATGAGTGACCTTTGACCCCCTCTCCTGCCGACCCTGGTTTCAAGCCGTTAACTATTTGGTTAGTTGTGTGGTTGTTGCTGCCCCAGGTGGCCTGTTAGTCTCATTTGGGAGTTAGGAGTGACATTTGTTTGAGGCACGCAGACTGAGTGGTTCCTTGGCTTGCAGGAAAATAAATGATCACACACCCATTGGCTTAAGCATAAACAGCTACTGAGATGCTCTTTTGAACAACAAAGGTACTGGATTCTTAGCCCTGGGTGTCTTCCTCACCCCAAGGACCCTTTAGAGCCATCCTTTTAGTGTACTCTTCCTGGTACACGCATTTAAGGCATAGCTGAGCACGTTCAGTCGTTTTGTTTTGGATCTTGGGGTCCCATGCAAGGATTCTCTGGTTTTATCACTTTCTCTTTCTTCACAACATTCTGTCTTTAAGCACTCAACCTAATACGTTAATTACTTATCTTCGAATATGAATGTAAAATACAATATTGTATGTGTGAATATGTGCTTTTAATGCACATAGCAGTGTTGTGCAATAGAACTTGTATTGTTTTCCCTCAATATGTATTAAGATCTAGCCCTGTTGCCTATTCTAGACATGGGTCATTGCTTTAATCTGCCTCGTGGTACTCCACTGTGGCGTTGACTGCATTTACACACGTTGCCTTATGTGGTGGAAACCTGGGTGCCTCCAACTCCTTGGCACCATATACAAGGCCACAATAAACATTCTTTTATCCGTGATTGTGTGAAAAATTCTCTGGCATACATTCCCAGGATGGGATTACAGGCCACGTAGGTTAATTTCTCTATGGTTTTCCAAATTTTTCTTTAGAATAGTGATTGACCCACTTAGGGCTTCCTCTTTCTCCTAATTTTCTCACTGGCACTTGGCATTGCCCAACTTTCTAACTTTTGCCAGTCTGATGGGTATAAAGGGGCACTGTGCTGTAATGTACATTCATCTGATCACCATTAATTTGTGGAGTTTTTTCACCTGTCAGCTTTTCTGGTTTCTCTTTCTGTGACCTGCTTGTTTTCTCCTGGGGGCTTCCTGTCATTTCTGGTTTATTCTCAGGCGTTGCTCGTATATTCCTGGGGAATTGCAAATAACTCTTGGAATGGAAATTTGTTTGTGTATCTGGGGCTGTCCTTCACCAAACAGAAATTCTTAACTTTAATGTAGATGATTTAACTATTTTGTCATAAAATTTGTTGCTGTTTGATTTCTTATTTAAAAGTTGTTAAGGTACTTTGACTTTGCATTTTCTTCTGTTAGCTCATTAGTTTTTCCTTCCATATGGAGGCCACTAACTAGAGCTGAAGTCCAGCTAGTGCCCCCTGGGGTGGTGCATTAGCTGCATCTGCTCTGAGTGGTCAAACACTTGTTCTGTTTGGTTGATGCCAGGCTATACTAGTTGCTAAACATTGAACATCACTTTTAAACTATTTGAAATGCACCTTTGTTATACTCTTTACCATATAAAGAGCCAGTTTTCTCAGTACTGTCTACTAAAAAAGCCATTAATCTTCCACGGATATGTGGCATAATTTTAGCAATAGTATATCAACTTCTTAAAAAATGTTTTTTATTGGAATGTGGCATTCCTTTGAATTTTATAACATTTAAATAATCCATGATATGGTATAGCTATCCATTGTTTCATTTATTTTATGTCCATTAATAAATTTGAACACATTAAAATTATGTATTCAATCTCAACAGAATAAATGCGAATACATTCAACTTGTGTATACTTGAGGATTTCTGTGTTTGTGGCCTTCATATGACACCTCTCTAATATCCTTGTGGCAGAGACCATGAATTATTCCTTCATATCTATTCTTTCTGCTAAGGTAATAGAACCTGTACTTTTTGGTGGGTTTTTTTTTCTGAGACAAAGTCTCGCTCTGTCACCCAGGCTAGAGTGCAGTGGTGCGATCATAGCTCGCTGTAACCTCAAACGCCTGGGCTTAGGCAATCCTCCTGCCTCAGCCTCCTGAGTAGCTGGGGCTACTGCCGTGTGCCAGCATGCCTGGCTAATTTTCACATTTTTTTGTAGAGATGGGGTCTCACTCTGTTGCCCAGGCTGGTCTTGAACTGGCCTCAAGTGATCCTCCCGCTTCAGCCTACCAAAGCGCTGGAATTACAGGTGTGAGCCAAGGCACCTGGCCCTAGAACCCATGGTTTTTAGTGAAGCACAGAGACACTCAGAATAAGGACAATATTTCCTACCCTCTTTCGGAGCTAGATGTGGCAAGTGCCAATTCAGGCTCCTGAGGTGTAAGTGGAAGAAGGGTAGCACTTCCTAGAAGTGTCCCTAGCAGGCAGCATGTGTCCCTCTCCTTCGCTTGCCTCCTGCTTGCTGACTGGAAGTGGAGGAGGCCTACTGATGTGAGGTGACCTCCGAAACGGAAGCCACGCAGGGCAGGACGACGAGAGATGGAGCCTGGGCCTCAGCCTCTATGTAGTACCTCACCAGCCAAGCAGTGCTGCCCTCTAGGCTTTTACATGAAAGAGGGACTTCTGTCGTGTTTAAATCACTGTTACTTTAGGGGTTCTGTCACTTGTAACCACCCAGTTCTAACCCAGAATTTGCATTTCTCCTATGATGGGAGTTCATTCTTTCACATATCTAAAAGACTTTCATTGGGTGATCTTTCTAAAACTCTCCCAGAGACCTTCGAAACTTTAATGAGCCTTTCCTTGGTGCTGTATACCAAGCTTGGCACTTTCCACAATCTCATTCATCCTCAGAGCAATCCTACGAGGTAGGTGGTGTTATTGTTCCCATTTTACAGAAGAGGAACAGAAGCTCAGATGAATTAACCTGCCCCAGACCACACGGCCACGCACTGCAGAGCCAGGTGTAGACACAGGTGGGCCTGACAAACGGCTCACGATTCCCAAGGAAGAATCTTCAGCAGTTCCCACACTTTTCACGTGCACACAAGTCGTCTGGGGATCTTGCTCGAGTGCATGCTGCATCGGCAGCTCTGGGGGGGCGGGGGGGGCGCTGAGGTGCCGCGTTTCTAACAAGCTCCCAGGTGGTGTGACGAAGCTGACCTCACCTGGAGGAGCACCATGCCATTCTCCCTTTTTTCTATATACCTTTATGATCTCCCATGACCCCTGCCATGCCCTCCAACTCAGGTCAGTTCCTCCCTGAGGCCTGCCAGAGGACTGGCCACATCCTCTTCTGTGTCCCATGTCACAGGGAACGAGGCTAGTGCAGCACACTCACCCGCTTGTCCAGGTCTTGCTTCCCTGCTAGACACAAGCTCCTTGAACACAAACACTCTTGTTCTTCTCAAAGATCCCTTGCTCAGTGTCTGACACAGTAGTTACCTAACACAGGTTTGTTGAATGAGTAAGTTCCCTGTTGATGGACATGCAGGTGTTTTTCATTTTGTGGCTATTCTGAATAATGTTTCTCAAAGTATCCCACAACCATCCATCTCATTGCACGAGCCGGAAAAGCTTCACTCTCAACATCTCTCTCATCCCCGACACCCACTACTTCACCCAGTCAGCTGCCCAGCTCACTCCCAGATCAGCTCTCTACGTCCCTCTCTGTGGGGACGAAAGTGACTTTATTTTTAAATGTTAATCCACTTGACTAACCCCAAGTCTGGGAATGCCTCCAAATGTCTAGTTGATGTATTACTTTTTATGTAGGAAAACCCTATTCACTCTAAGTTTTGGTTTTCCTCCAAAACAACCCTTGATGCTATCATAGGCTGTGACGCCCATGGCCACCTACACATTCCTTCCAGAGCACAAATACTTTTCCCCCCAAGATATAAGCCCTGAATCTGGGGGGTTGTGGTGCAGAGATCTACCTGTCTTGTGACCACCCAAGACCACGCTTGTCTGTAAGTTTCCCCTAATAAATCACCCTGTACTGACGCATTGGATTTTCGGCCTCCTTCTTTGGTTTCTCAGCTCCTTTCAACATTTGGGGGTCACTTTGCATCTATGGCCCTTTCATGGAACACTCCATCCCGTCCCAGGCCAGGCTGCCACTGCCTGCAGCTTCGGCTAGTGCCACAGCCTTCTCACAGATCACTCTATTTCTCTGGTCCCTCCAATGTATCTTCCCTGCTGCAGCCAGAGTGATCTTCTCAACTGCAAATCTGCTTTTCAAATGAAGGAAATCTTTACGATGGCTTAGCCCAGCCTAGCAGTCGTCTCCCTCCTTTTCTGACGGCTCTCCACGTGACCTCCTTTCGGATCCTGTGTTCATCATGCTTCCTTCTGTCAACGGGGCCTTTAGACACACTCTTCTCCACCTGGAATGGTCTTCCTTCCTCCTTGGTGTAATTAGTGCTCCTGCCCTAGTTTGAGCTCAAGAACCATGTCCTCAGAGATGCTCCCAGCCTCCCTGATCAGGTCTTTATAACACCTATGTGCTGCACATCTTTTTTGTAGCACTTGTCACAGGTGAACTTTTTTTCCGGAGAAATTTCACATGTACTTAGATTCATTTCATGAATCACAATTTCCAAAGCAAATAGAGCAAAAGTTGGGCTCCACTTTAAAACAACTAGACCTATACAGACATATTTATCTGAACTTAAGGGAATTTTAATCAAGAGATCCATCAAATTAAAAACCACTTGCATGGCCGGGCGCGGTGGCTCACGCCTATAATCCTAGCACTCTGGGAGGCCGAGGCGGGCGGATAGTCCTGAGCTCAGGAGTTCGAGACCAGCCTGAGCAAGAGCGAGACCCCGTCTCTACCAAAAATAGAAAGAAATTAATTGGACAGCTAAAAATATATATATAGAAAAAATTAGCTGGGCATGGTGGCGCATGCCTGTAGTCCCAGCTACTTGGGAGGCTGAGGCAGTAGGATTGCTCAAGCCCAGGAGTTTGAGATTGCTGTGAGCTAGGCTGATGCCACGGCACTTGCCCCAGGCAAGAGAGTGAGACTCTGTCTCAAAAAAAAAAAAAAAAAAAAAAACCACTTGCACTCAGAGAAGAGCCAAATATTTTGCCCATTTGGCAAAACCAATTAGCATTATAATATTTGCCTTTATACCCCGAAAGGTTTATTTTTACTAATGTCCAGTGTACCATGTTTGGACTGTAGGCTTTTTCTTTTTTACTTATTGTAGTTTAATTAACATTCCTAAACATTCACTCATTTTAAGCATACAGTTCAATGAGTTTTGGTATAATAGACATATACTGATGTGCAGAAGTCTCCTCCTCCCACTGCCCCTAGGCAACCACTAATCTTTCTGTCACCTTAGTTTTACCTTTTCTAGATTTTCATAAACATGGAATAATACAGTATGATGTCTTTTGTGTCTGGCTTCTTTCACTTAGCACAGTGCTTTTGAGTTCATATCAATAATTCATTCCTTTTTATTGCCAAATATTAATAGTATTCCATTGTATGGATATACTATTCACCTGTTGATAGACATGTAGGTTTTTTTCATTTTTTGGCTATTCTGAGTAATGCTTCTATGAACATTCATATACAGGTTTTTGTTTGGACATATGTTTTTTATTTCTTTTTTTTTTTGAGACAGAATCTTGCTCTGTCACCCTGGCTAGAGTGCAGTGGCATCATCATAGCTCGCTGCAACCTCAAACTCCGGGGCTCAAGCGATCCTCCTGCCTCAGCCCCTGAGTAGCTGGGACTACAGATGTGTGCCACTGCGCCCAAGTTATTTTTCTTTCTTTTTTTTTTTTTTGAAACAGAGTCTTGCCCTGTCACCTTGGGTAGAGTGCAGTGGCATCATCGTAGCTCACTGCACCCTCTCAAACTCCTGGGCTCAAGCGATCTGCCTGCCTCAGCCTCCCAGAGTGCTAGGATTACAGGTGTGAGCCACCAGGCTTGGCCTGGACATATGTTTTCATTTCTCATTGGTGGATTCTGAAAGAATGGTCTTGCTAATGGGCTAACATGAAAATAAATTTCCAACTGGTAGCCACTTAGAATAGCATATACCCTTCCTCTGAGGTTAGTAACATAAATATCTCTCCTACAGAGATGTTTACCTAGCAATTAAAAGAAGCTGAGCAGACAAAAGAAGGTATAAATCCTCGTTAACATTCATCAGAGCTGGTCAATTCACATTCCAAAAGCAAAGAAAGTTTCTGGGAAAGGGAGGAAAGGGTAGATTATCTAATGGACCATCACTAAAAATTCACTGCCTGTAAAAAGTTTTTTTGAGTATTGTTTAAACAGCCTTGAAAAAGTTCCTGAACGGACAGCAGGAATGTGAACGCCCCCTGCTTCCTCAAGAAGAGACAGTACCAGATGCCTTCTGCTATCAAGAAGAAACTAATTTCTACTATCAATCTGCTACGTGAGAAACAGAAAAAGCCAACACAGCAGCTTCACAGTGTCTTTTGTTATCAGTCCCCTGAAGCAGAGAGAAAAAAAAATTCTACCCTTTAAAAGCACCAAGGAACTTTCCTCACTGCCCAACATTTCTTTCCTCCCTCTGTGTGTCGTGCCCCCCACTTCCTTGGGAAAATAAATAAACTCTTACTTCTGTATATCCTAATTATTGTCTGAAAATTCTTTCTCCCCTGAATACAGACTTCACACCCCAACAGATACCCAGGGGTAGAATTGCTGGGTCATATGGGAAGTATATATTTAATTTTTAAAGAAACTTCCAAACTGTTTTCCAAAGTGAGTGCACCATTTGCATCCCCACTAACATTGTATGAGGCTTCCAGTTGCTCCATATCATTTCCAGTACTCGGTATTGTCAAGTTTTTTAAAAAAGCTATTCTAGTATAGTGATACCTAATTGTGGGTTTAATGTATATTTTCCCGTCTACCGGCTTCACCGCTCGGCCACGACTACCGCTCCATTATTTTCCATAATGACGAATGGTATCATATACTCGTTGGCCATTCTTGCATCTTCTTTTGTGAAATGTCTGTTTAAATCTTCTTTTTCCCCAAAGCTCCCACTAGGGGGAAAGTTCACATCTTTTGCTCATTTTAAAAATTGTGTTTTTGTCTTATTATTTAGTTTGGACAGTTTTTTTTTTTTTTGAGACAGAGTACGGCTCTGTTGCCCTGCATAGGAGGCAACAGCATCAGCCTAGCTCACTGCAACCTCAAACTCCTAGGCTCGAGGGATCCTCCTGCCTCAGCCTCTCGAGTAGCTGGGACTACAGGCGCTCACCACCACACCCCGCTAATTTTTTCTATTTTCGGTAGAGACAGGGTCTTGCTCTAGTTCAGGCTGGTCTCCAACTCCTGACCTCAAGCGATTGTCCTGCCTTGGGCTCCCAGAGTGCTAGGATTACAGGCATGAGCCACCGTGCACAGCATCATGAAAATGCTTACTGGCTAATTTTTTTTTTTCTATTTTTAGTAGAGATGGGGTCTCGCTCCTGCTGAGGCTGGTCTCAAACTCCTGAGCCCAAGCGATCCTCCCGCCTCGGCCTCCCAGAGTGCTAGGATTACAGGTGTGAGCCACTGCGCCCGGCCTAAAAGGTCTTTACATATCTGAATACAAATCCTTCAGCAGATACATGCTTTGCAAATATTTTCTTCTAATCTGTGGCTTGCCTTTTCATTTCACAGGTGCAATTTTACACGTGTATTGATATCTGTCTCCTCCAGATAAACTCCAAAAGGGAAGGGACTAAGCTTTTGCCTGACACCTGGCAAAATGCCAGGCACATATTAATAGTAGCTGCTCCATACTATTTTGTGGAAGGAATTAAATGACTATAATCTGACGTTCTCCCTGTCCACCAAGGGAAACCAGGCTTAAAGTTCTGAAACAGGAGATATCTCCTGGGGGCAAAGCCCACGAGGCATATTCAGGACTCGAAATCGTTTCTAATAAGGCATTTTGAGGGCCCCATGCTGTCCCCGAGAAACTCCAGAATTTCAGTAAAGGGGCTTAGAGGTCTGGTTGGAAGAGGGGTCTTAAAGCATTTGCATGTAACTACACTAATTTTTCTTAGAGTGCTTCTTGTTTACTAGATGAGCTTGGAGATTAATGGAGGTACCACTAAAGAACCACTCCCGAGACCCTGTGGTGCCCCTTCTCCTGAGGCTCTGAGCCCCTGCCTGCTCCACACGGGACCACAGGAGGGCGCCAGGGCGCACAGGGTTGCAGTGAGGAAAACTCGCCGCAGCGCGGGCGGCGGGGACGCTTCTTCAATAGGTATGTAAGCGTCCACCGTGAAGGCTCGGGGGTTCACAAGGCGAGCGGGGTTGGGGAGTCCGAGGAGAGGGAAGGGGGCCCCGGCGCAACCTTCATTCATTTAACATTTACTGAGGGTGTACGAAGCCGCCAACCAGACCGGGGGAGGAAGAGAGAAAGATTTCCGAGAGGGAGGACTACTTACTGGCATTTCTAGAGATACGCACTATTTCCCAAACCTTTTGCGATCTCATGATCTCCTTTGATTCAGGACGCCGCCAAGTGGGCGTTCCAGATAAGGCAACTGAGATCCGGGAGGGATAGCCGACTCCACCACGTCAGGGACGCCTCTCAGGTTTGAGGTCTCCGCGGGACGAGCGGCCGGGTTGCCATGGCGCCCAGCCAGCCGAGGCTTCCGGACTGCCGGGTCTGGGACCAGGTCACTGTTTACCCTGGCGACCAGTCGGCAGTCACGTGACGAAGGAGCTTGGCGAGCTACCCCAGAGGCTTCCGTAGGTGGGAGGCCGGTCACGTGCGGAGGGCTTGCTGGCGGGGACGCGTTCCCGCCGGCTCCGGTATCACATGACCGGCTCTAAGCCAACATGGCGGCCGCCGTGGTGCAGCGCCAGGACTGAGCGACAGCGAGTGCAGTGGGCTCCTACCTGGGGTGAGGGGTGGCCTCAACGTGGGATGGGGGATCGGGCCCTCCGCAACCCTCCCCTGTGCCAGACGTCACCTGAATGCCACACGCCCCCTCCGCGCGGTGTGTCAGCTGAGATGGGGAGGCGTGACAGGGCCCGGGTCCCTTCCCAGCCATGCTCTGTGCCTCGGGGCAAGCTCCAATCGGTCTCTGGGTGCACTTCCCTCGCCTGGGTTCCCTCCATCTTCCTTTTCCCAGCTTCCTCTCTTTTCAGGTGAGATCGTCGGTGTGACCAGAGCGCGGGCGGGCGCGGCCCCCCAGGACCATGGCCGGGTCCGATACCGCGCCCTTCCTCAGCCAGGCGGATGACCCGGACGACCGGCCGGTGCCCAGCACCCCAGGGTTGCCAGGATCCTTGGGGAACCCAAAGTCCGGGGAGCCTGAGGTCCCCGATCGGGAGGGGCTGCAGCGCATCACAGGCTTGTCTCCAGGCCATTCGGCTCTCATAGTGGCCGTGCTGTGCTACATCAACCTACTGAACTACATGGACCGCTTCACCGTGGCTGGTAGGTGAAACTTCTGGGAGAAAGATAACTAGGAGAAACGAAGGGGGTCCCGTGGGTGGAGCTGCTTCGCCGGCCTATCCCTGAGTCTCCTTCCCAGGTGTCCTTCCGGACATCGAGCAGTTCTTCAGCATCGGAGACAGCAGTTCTGGCCTCATCCAGACCGGTGAGTAGGGGCAGCTCTGCTTCCTTTGGTACCCCAACTGGGGCCATGTGCCGGCCTGCCTGGGGCCTCATTAATGGGGTTTAGTGGCCAGAGCTGGGGGAGCTGATAGCCCTGATTTTGCTCTGGGCCTGTTCTGTTCAGCCGGGACACCACAGTTAAAGAGGGAGTCAGTTTAGCGTAACGGTGAAGACAGACCTGGGTTTAATTTCAGCTCTTCCTTACCGTGCGAGGGTAGGCAAGGCACTCAACCTCTCTAAGCCTCATTTTCCTTGTCTATAAGATGGAACTAGTAATAACACGGGTCATCTCTTAGGACTGATGTGAGGATTAAATGAAATGCCTTTGAAGTCCCTAATGCAGTGTTTGGCACATGGTAGGCACCCGACAAATAACGGCAGGAGAGGGTGTCTGGAACGGAGGGGAATTTTACTTGTTCAGAACTCTGGGGTTTGCAGGAGAGGCAAAGCCAGAGCCATGTCCTCTCTTCCTTCCTTCCCTCCTTCGTTCATTTCTCAAACATTTCTGAGAACCCACTATGTGCCAGGCCCTGGAGGAAGTGACGAGAACAACTACAGGACTTTGCCAATACCTTTTATGCCCATCGTCTTCTAATCCTTGCATTAGCCGAGGAATAGGTGTTATTATCCCTATTTTATAGAGGAAGCGGGTAGTGTTATCTACAGTTCATAAAGAAACTGAGGCTTGGAGAAGAGTTAAGACTTGCCCAGGGTCACACAAGTTAGAGGCAGAACAGGAATTTGAAACCAGGTCTTGCAGTGTTCTTTTCTCCCCACGGTTCCAGGCCATCGTATGAGGAACTGGAGGTGTTTAGGGGGAAGTCTGGAGCAATGAGAATGGGATCAGAGGGCAAGGTCTGCAAACCTCTGAAGAGCTGCTGAATGAGGGAAGAAGCAGACCATTCTAGGCAGCCCCATTTATTCACTTTTTCATTCAAAATGTTTATCGAGCACCTGTTTCGTGCTAGGCTGTGGGCTAAGTGCTAGAAGCGCAGTCATAGCCAATATAAGAAAGGTCCTTGCCTTGGGAGCTGACGTTCTGCTGTGCTTGAGGGGGCAACAGTCAGTAAAACCCTCAATTAAAATGAAGCAGTTTTCCGTAGGCATAGTGCTATGTGAGAGAAAACAGAGTCAATATGTGATAGAGGGGACCAGATGTGTAGAGGGCTAGGAAGCTATCTGAGCTAGAACCTGAAGGAGCTAAGTTCTGCAAAGCTCAGGGGAGAGGAGAGAATGTCCCAGAGGGTACAGCAGCTGCCCAAACCCCTAAGATGGTATTGACCTTGGCAGTTGGGCCGTTGGGATGCAGAGAGAGGAAGGGAAAGTGGGTGGCCCCTGAGGTTGGAGAGGTAGGCAGGGGCTAGATTGGATAGGGCATTGTGGGCCATAGTTAATGGCTTTCGGAGTTTGTTCTTAGTTAGGTGGCAGGAAGTGACAAGTCAGCAGGACCATCCATTCTACAATGGAAGGTGTGGAAAGATGCTGAAGATGGGGCTGGACTGTCCCCCTAGCGGGAAGCTCTGATGGGTTTCAGGGTTGGGATGTGGGGGTGGTGTGTAGTCAGGGAGAAGAAGGTGAGCGTCTCTTTGCTTTGGCCATTCCGGCTGGGGGTGGGGTGAGGGCACGGGCACTGGGGCTGGGCCGTGACTCTCTTCTTCCCCCCAGTGTTCATCTCCAGTTACATGGTGTTGGCACCTGTGTTTGGCTACCTGGGTGACAGGTACAATCGGAAGTATCTCATGTGCGGGGGCATTGCCTTCTGGTCCCTGGTGACACTGGGGTCATCCTTCATCCCCAGAGAGGTGAGGCCCCAAGCCGGCTCCTGCTTCTGTCCGCCCCCCACGCCCCCAGTCTCTGCCGCTGCTCCCGGGAGTCATTTCAGACGAGGCCTGGAGACCTCTGCAGTTTCCTTGGCCCATGCCATCTTATACTACCTCCTAGCCTGAGTGAATCTGCCTACTCCACCCCCTTTCCTTTTCTTCCAGAACCTTCTGTCCATCATCCCCTCTTCCCCTGACCACTGACTCCTTCCACTGCATACCTAGACACTCACGCTTCTCTGCCATGGCAAAAACCTTTCCTGGACTGCCCCTCTCTCCCTCTTTGCCTTCCTGGTCAGACTTCCGGAAAGGCCCCCTGGATCCCTCCCTCACCTCCTACGCACCCCTTGCACCCACTGCTCTGTGACTCTGCTGTTTCCAGAGTCTGCCGTATCCTCCTGGTGCTAGATCTCTGGGGCCTCTGGCACTATTGACCCACTGCCTCCTTCCCGAAACTCTTTTCCAATTTCCATGACGCCACGCTCTTCCAGTTTTCCTCCTGTTTCCCGGGCAGGTGTTTCTTTGCTCCTTTTTTTTTTTTTTTTTTTTTTTTTTTGTGAGACAGAGTCTCACTCTCGCCTCGGGTCGAGTGCCGTGGCGTCAGCCTAGCTCACAGCAACTTCAAACTCCTGGGCTCAAGCAATCCTACTGTCTCAGCCTCCCGAGTAGCTGGGACTACAGGCATGCGCCACCATGCCCGGCTAATTTTTTTTTCTATATATATTTTTACCTGTCCGATTAATTTCTTTCTAGTTTTGGTAGAGACGGGGTCTCGCTCTTGCTCAGGCTGGTCTCGAACTCCTGAGCTCAGGACGATCCGCCCGCCTCGGCCTCCCAGAGAGCTAGGATTACAGGCGTGAGCCACCGCGCCCGGCATTTCTTTGCTCCTTTGAAGTCTCCTCTGTCAGTTCTCTCTGTGCCCAGAACCCTGTCCTCAGCCCCAGGACCTACATGGGTGACACTCCCGTCCTTAGCTTCAGGTGTCTTTGGTAGACAAATGATCTCCCACCTAAAATTATTATTCACTACCAGGGTGTCTTATTTAGACCTCTTATCATCCAGTCCTCACAATAACTATGTGAATAAGTTGTTATCCTCCTTTTGCAGATGAGGAAACTGAGGCTCAGAGAGGTTAAGTTACTTTCCCAGAGTCACAGCTAGTCAGTGGTGGAGCCGGCATTCAAGCTCAGGTCTGTCCGACTGTAAAATCCAGGCCTCTTCTGCCGTCCCTGCTGCCTCTCCGGAGTGGGCTGGCGAGGTGGCCCAGGAGGCTGCTGCAGGGCAGGGCACGGCACCACCTCTCCCCATCTCGTTCCCCAGCGTTTCTGGCTGCTCCTCCTGACCCGGGGCCTGGTTGGGGTCGGGGAGGCCAGTTACTCCACCATCGCCCCCACGCTCATCGCTGACCTCTTTGTGGCCGACCAGAGGAGTCGAATGCTCAGCGTGTTCTATTTCGCCATTCCGGTGGGCAGGTGAGGGGGCCCTGGGCCTGGTGGGGAGGCAGATGGGCCTGGCAGGGGAGATTTGACTGACTGGCTGTCCCTTTTTTCCCCCTCCCCCCACAGTGGTCTGGGTTACATTGCAGGCTCCAAAGTAAAGGATGTGGCTGGGGACTGGCACTGGGCCTTGAGGGTGAGTCTAGTCATGGCCTGGGGCAACCTGCAACATTCTCATTGATCCCCTTTTCCTACCTTCATACACCCCCTTTTTGAGGCAGTGCTCACTTTGCAGGAAGCTGGCTTGCAAAGTGAAGTCATGTGCTAGATAGAACTCTTGCTTGCAGGTGACAGAAAGCCATTGTAAGCCCCCAAAAGGGACTGTATTGGCTTTCTTCATGGAAAGTCCCAGGGTGAGCTTCAGGTAAAGCTGGATCCAGGCTTCCATGCTGTCACAGGAATTCAGTTGCTCTCTTCTTAGCTTTACTTTTCTCTGTGTTAACTTCATTCTCAAGCATGTGAAAGCTCCAAATAATTATCTTCCCATTTAGAAACGTCAGCACCTTGGATCCTTGAGCTGTAGTCCTGGGATGGTGTCTGATTAGATGAGTGTTGCTCATGTGCCTGCTGTGGAATCAGTCATTGAGGCTGGGCTGGGTAGCAGTACTCTCACTGGCCAATCCTAGAATCCTCCTTGAACCATGTGGATTGAGAGAAGTTGGGGGAGCGGTTTCCCAAACGAAAATTAGGATGCTGTTACCAAAAAGGAAGCAAAGTCAGGCTTACTATAAAATCGGTGGCCCCTAGTAGCAGCACCCGCCCATTACAGGTCCAGCTTGTTTGAGCAGCATGTGGATGTTTGAGGTCTTGCAGCCCAAGTTGTCTGTACCCCCTCACTCTTCCCAGCCCCAGGGGTTGTGTCTGCCTGTCCTGAAGCCCACTCTCTCCCCAGGTGACACCAGGTCTCGGAGTGGTGGCTGTTCTGCTGCTTTTCTTGGTAGTACGGGAGCCACCGAGGGGAGCTGTGGAGCGCCACTCAGATTCACCACCCCTGAGCCCCACCTCGTGGTGGGCGGATCTGAGGGCTCTGGCGAGAAAGTGAGTTTAGTCCCTTCCTAGACCAACATCTGAGGCCCCCAGGGAGGCCCTGACAGCTGAGATTTCAGTGGGCATGTTCATTGTTTTCTTTTCTGCCAACGGGCCCACCCCAAGGCCAGGAATTCAGTCACAACTGCCCCCTTGTGTCAGCTTCTTGAATTACAGGCCCAGGTCCTGGGAGCTAGGACAGCCTGCATGTGCTCCCAGTGTTCTGACCTTACTAAAATAAGCTAGACTGTCCTTTTCTTGGCAGGGAGTAGGCATGTGATCCCACTCCCCATTATGGATGGAGGCAGAGGGGAAGGGCTCCAGCCCCCTCAGGGTTGTGTTGTCAGCACTGGTGGCTTCCCGTCTGCCGGTTCTATCCTCATGTGCCAAGACCCTGGGCAAGAAAAAGAAAAATAAGCCAGAAAGGAGGAGAGAGGCCCCTCCTGCCTCAACACCTCGGCGGAGTCTGACTTCCGCCCTCCCAACTCTCTGCAGTCCTAGTTTCGTCCTGTCTTCTCTTGGCTTCACTGCCGTGGCCTTCGTTACGGGCTCCCTGGCTCTGTGGGCTCCCGCATTCCTGCTGCGTTCCCGTGTGGTCCTGGGGGAGACCCCACCCTGCCTTCCTGGAGACTCCTGTTCTTCCTCTGACAGGTACCCAGAGGGGGCTGGGCTAGGTGGCCTGCAGGTGGCAGGGATGGAATGAAGAGGGTCCGTGACTCACACCCAGGCACGGAGTTCCAATCCCAACTCCACAAGCTACGTCTTCTGCCAGAGTCTGTTTCCTGGACTGGGAAACACGCGATGGGATAACACCTGCCTCTCGGGGCTGTGTGACCTTGGGGTGCTGTGCCGGGGTGGACCCGATTGTGGGGGTGGCTGGGATGGGCTGTCTTGCTCTGCAGGCCGTGGGGGCCAGCCTGGGGGCTGTGCAGGCAGGACTGGCCCCCATGCCCCTTCCCCACCCCCTAGTCTCATCTTTGGGCTCATCACCTGCCTGACTGGGATCCTGGGCGTGGGCCTGGGCGTGGAGATCAGCCGCCGCCTGCGCCGCTCCAACCCCCGGGCAGACCCGCTGGTCTGTGCTGCTGGCCTCTTGGGCTCCGCACCCTTCCTCTTCCTGTCCCTCACCTGTGCCCGTGGTAGCATCGTGGCCACCTATGTGAGTAGCCGGCAGGTGACAAGAGGGGTGGTCTGGGTCCTGGGGGGAGGAACAGTGCATCGGGGCAGTACTAGGGTTAGCCAGGCCTGCTCTCGGTAGAATGCCTGCTTTTGAATCACAGCTCTGGCCCTTCCCAGCTGTGTGACACTGGGAAAGCAGCTTAACCTCTCTGTGCTCAGTTTTGTTATCTGTGAAATGGGAGTAACAGTAGCGCCCGTGTCACAGGGGTGTGGCGATGATTAATGAGTTAATAGAGGAGCCTGGGATGGGTGCACACCCATGTGTGGCCTTGTTGTGATAAGACCCTACCCACTCCCATCCCCCAGATTTTCATCTTTATTGGAGAGACACTGCTGTCCATGAACTGGGCCATCGTGGCTGATATCCTTCTGGTGAGTAGCTGGGCAGCTCCGTGGTTAGCCCAGAGGCTAGTTCAGGAGACCTCGCCCACTCTAGACTGTGGCCTCCACCCTCCTCAAAACCCAGCCCCAGCTGACTGCAGGCTCCAGCCCACAGCCCTAGCCTGCCCTGTGACCTCGTCTGCGGTCACACCTCTGACCCCAGCCTTGGCCCTGACCTGGCCCCCTGCCCCTGCTCCTGAGAGCCCCACTGAGCTCCTCCCCCTAGTACGTGGTGATCCCCACGCGACGGTCCACCGCCGAGGCCTTCCAGATCGTGCTGTCCCACCTGCTGGGTGACGCTGGGAGCCCCTACCTCATTGGCCTGGTGAGCACTGCCCCTCGGCCAGGATGGGGTGGGGGGTAGGGGACCTGGCATGGGTACTCCTGCCACTGGCGGGTGGCCTGAGCCTGGCCAGACGGAAGCTTCTAAAAAGGCCCCTGTGCTCACCTTCCGTCCTCAGCTAGAAGGGAAGGATTTTGTCTTGGAAGATTCTACCCATGAGGCCAGGGAGGACCTCACCTTGGCAGTCCAAACTGTCCTCCCTTTTCCAGGCTCCACTGGAGTTTGGGGGCTCCTCCCTGGGTCTCTCCCTGACTCTCCTGCCACCGTCGTCCTGCAGATCTCTGACCGCCTGCGCCGGGGTTGGCCGCCCTCCTTCTTGTCCGAGTTCCGGGCCCTGCAGTTCTCTCTCATGCTCTGCGCCTTCGTCGGGGCACTGGGCGGTGCAGCCTTCCTGGGCACCGCCATCTTCATTGAGGGCGACCGCCAGCGGGCCCAGCTGCACGCGCAGGGTCAGTTGGAGGCCGCACCCTGCCCAGCTGCTTGGTGCTGCCTGTCTGTCTGTCCATCTGTGTCCCTCAGTCCACGGTTTTCCCTTTATTCAACTTTGGGCCTGTCCGGGTCCACAGCTCTGGAGCTCTCTGCTGCTGCCCTGTCTGTGTTCCAACGTCTGTTTGTCCCTGCTCTGGCTTTGTGTATGTCCATCCAGCCCTGGCTCTGACCCTTCCCCTGCAGGTCTGCTGCCCGAGGCAGGGCCCGCGGATGACCGGATCGTGGTGCCCCAGCGAGGCCGCTCCACCCGGGTCCCTGTGTCCAGTGTACTCATCTGAGAGGCCGTTGGATACCTATGTGCACATCTGTCAGCAGTGGCCGAGGGCTTGCCCCATGGGGTACATGGACCTAAACGTTTGGCCTGGCCCAGCTTCCAGGAGGGACCGTGGGCCATGTCCCAGCTCCCAGACACTACATGGGCAGCCCAGGGGAGGAGGTGGGGGTCCAGGAGCAGAATCCCCTCCACAGGGGCAACCCCAGGGCCTCGGTGCTATTTGTAACGAAATAAAATTTGTAGCCAGACCCCAAGAACCTGCTTGAGTCTTTCCCTGGGTGCTGATGACCTCTGACCTCTGGACTGTAGGGTATGCCCTGTCTACACCCCCAGGGCTTCCGGGGACTGTTGGGTCTTGTCTGTGGGGCCTTGGGTGAGTTTCTGCCCTTCTGGGCTGGGCGATCAAGAGGGAGGACTGCTGTCCTCTGAGCTGGCTCGGTGTGACCGTGAGTCATGCCCGTGCTTCCCCGGAGCCCGCCCCCGGCGGCACGCAGGCCTCGGGGAGGTCGGGGTGGGCATGGCCCTCTGCACCTCACAATTCCCACTGCCGGAGCCTCTCCGCTTGCTGCCTCCCCAGCCCGTGGAGGTGGAGGCCACAGCTGCTGGCTGGCCTGTGAGGGTCTCTCCTCCTCCCACTGTGTCGTGAATTGTCCCTTGTCCTGGAGGCCAGCACACCCTCTTGAGAGCCTGGGGGTGGCTCCTTGGGCCTCCCCCACCCCCTCCCCACGGGCTGGGTGGGGGTGGGAAGGGGCAGGCGCAGCCAGCTGAGGAGCCCAATGATTTCCTGCCCTCACCCGGCGCTCACCACAGCTTCCTGCCTCGGGCGGAGGGGAGGCAGGCGCCAGCGAGGGGCAGGTGGGGCTGGGGTGCGGGGACTCAGCAGTGGGTGGCTGGAGCCCCGAACTCCAGCCCAGGCCCTGGCCTGACTGCTCTGGGACCAAGGGCTCCCAGAGCCAGCGCTGACCCCTACTCAGCCCATCTAGGGAGGGGGTCCAGGGACCCCAAGGAGGGGCAGTTGCCTCCCCGCGGCACCCCAGCCTGCTGTCTCCCTGGCGCCTGCGCCCCACTGGGCCCAGTCCTCTCCCTGCTGTGGCTCTTCCCTTGAGGGACCTGTGGGGTGCAGCCAGCCTGGTCGGAGCTCTCCCCTGCAGATGGAGGGGGCCGTCCTGGTCCCCTACGTGCTGGGCCTGCTGCTGCTGCCGCTCCTGGCCGTGCTGCTGCTGGCCCTGTGTGTGCGCTGCCGCAAGTTGCCAGGTGAGAGGGGAGCTGGCGGTAACCTGGATGTCAGGGCCCTCACCCACTCCCCTTTGTCTACCCAATGCCGTCCCTGCCCGTCCTGCTCCCAGGGAGTCAGAGCCCCCTGGGCTCTAGCAGGCTTTCCCCACAGCACCCCCTTCCTGCCTCACCAGCCTTCTCTTTCCCAGACTCGTATGACAGCGCCTCCTCAGATGGGTGAGTCTGCCCCATCCCCCTGTGGCTCTCCCTCAACACCCGGTGATCGGGCGGGGTTGGGGCCTCTCTTGGCCCCATACCCACGCTGTGTCTCTCCTGCCAGTTTGTACCCAAGGAGCATCCTGATCAAACCGCCTTGTGAGTACATGGAGGGTCCCCCACCTTGGGTGTAGGGGAGAGGGTCCCCTGGCATGTGAGCGAGTATGTACCTTTGTTTGGCCCCCTGGGACTGTCCACGTGGCCTTGAGCTGAGCTGGGTTGGGGGCAGATGGGAACCCCTAGGTGTGTCCAGGGCATGGGGGTTTCAGGGGGTTAGTCCGCCCTTTGAGGCCTTGACTAGGATAGGGGCAGGATGCCTGGAGTCCTTCCTTCAAGCTTGGTTCTGTGTCCTCAGACACGCCCGCTCCCTGGCCACCTGCCACCTCCTACCCGCCTGCCACCTCTTACCTACCTCCAAGCCAGCCGGATCTGGTCCCCATCCCGTAAGTAGCCCCCGAACTCCTTCCCCTCCAGCTCCCACTCTATCCCCTTACCTCCACTTGGGGGCCTCCTTCCCTGTTGCAACTCCTCCTGCCCCCCCCAGCCCCACCCAATGCATGACCCTTGACCTTTGACTCCCAGAAGATCCCCTCATCCCCCCGGAGGCTCCCACCGGATGCCGTCTTCCCGGCAGGATTCAGATGGTGGTAAGGGTCCCATGTAGAGAGGGTCTCTGAGAGCTGGAGCTGGGTGGAAGATGGGCCCCCCGCCTGAGCTAACTCAGTTTCCCTCTTGCTCTCTCCCTGAAGCCAACAGCGTGGCGAGCTACGAGAACGAGGGTGCGTCCGGGACCCTGGGTGCCCAGGCGGGGCGGGGAGGCTGGGGCCTGTCCCAGATTAGGTGACTCCTATATTGTTATCCCCAGAGCCACCCCGTGAGGACGCGGATGAGAACGAGGATGAGGACGACTACCACAACAACGAGGGCTACCTGTGAGTGGCCAGGTGGGAGGTGGGTTTGAGGCCAGCCAGGGTCCTCGCTCACCTGCCTGTTACTTCCTTTCAGGGTGGTGCTTCCCGACAGCACCCCGGCTGCCAGCACCGCTGCAGCTCCCGCGCCCAGCAAGCCTGGCGTCCGAGACAGCGCCTTCTCCAGTAAGTCCGGCGTTCCTGGCCCCTGCCACCTTGTGTGACTCGGGCTCCTTACTCTTCTCTCTCCTGCAATTTTTTTGATGCCTGCTACACTTCTGTCCTCTTGGATCTCCCTTTCGGGAATGGCTATCCTTCAGATATTGGGCTTCCTGCTCTGCTCCTCTGATTTTCTTACTTCTTCTCTTCTCTTTCCTCTTTCTTTGTCTTTTCCATTTACTCTCTAAGAGATTTTCCTGACTTGATTCTTCAACCCTCCTTACTGAAATTCCATTTCTCCTATCCAAAAGCTCTTTCTTGGTCTCCACATGTTCCTTTTTCATAGCCTCCTGTTCTTGTTTCATGGAGGCCATGTCATCTTACAAATCTCCAAGGAATTTAATTAGAAGCTCTGTGTGTGTGTGTGTGTGTGTGTGTGTGTGTGTGTGTGTGTGTATAAGTTTTCTTCTGCTTCCTGCATTGTCTCAGTTTCCTTTGAGCTGCTTTTCTGCCTTCGTTATGGTGCCATTCACCT
>RJWJ010006600.1:0-12470 GCA_004363605.1 Indri indri | reverse complement strand
ATCCGAGACAGCGCCTTCTCCAGTAAGTCCGGCGTTCCTGGCCCCTGCCACCTTGTGTGACTCGGGCCCCTTACTCTTCTCTCTCCTGCAATTTTTTTGATGCCTGCTACACTTCTGTCCTCCTGGATCTCCCTTTCGGGAATGGCTATCCTTCAGATATTGGGCTTCCTGCTCTGCTCCTCTGATTTTCTTACTTTTTCTCTTCTCTTTCCTCTTTCTTTGTCTTTTCCATTTACTCTCTAAGAGATTTTCCTGACTTGATTCTTCAACCCTCCTTACTGAAATTCCATTTCTCCTGTCCAAAAGCTCTTTCTTGGTCTCCACATGTTCCTTTTTCATAGCCTCCTGTTCTTGTTTCATGGAGGCCATGTCATCTTACAAATCTCCAAGGAATTTAATTAGAAGTTCTGTGTGTGTGTGTGTGTGTGTGTGTGTGTGTGTGTGTGTGTATAAGTTTTCTTCTGCTTCCTGCATTGTCTCAGTTTCCTTTGAGCTGCTTTTCTGCCTTCGTTATGGTGCCATTCACCTGGTCTCATCCTCTGGGCTTGCCTTGATGTCTGGGGGTCCTGTTTTCTGTTGCTTTCTCCTGTCTCTATATACTTGTTCTGGGGTATCCCTTCCACACGCTGGCTTCATTTGTCATCCAGATACCCAATTTGCCACCTCTCTCCTGAGCTCCAGAGTGTCCACATTTCTTTTTCATGCTTGAATTCATTCATTCATTCATTCATTCACTTACTGGGCGCCTCTGCTGGGCTGATACCTGGGACGTAACGGTTAACGAGGCCAGCTGTAGTGATAGCATTCATTGAGGGTCTCCTCTCTGCCCCACTAAGAGTTTTATGTGTGTTAATTTATTAAACTTAATGGTTCCAGGTGCTCTTGGGCCTGCTGCTGCCCCTGCAGTGCTCAGTTGTCCCCTCTGTGTGATGGCAGCGGGTTATTTGTTTAACAGACACTTGGCAGCACCGACCAGGTGACAGGCACTTTTTGCTATTCTCTGCTGTAATCCTCACAACAATCCCGTGAATTGGGGACTGTTGCTAGCCCCATTTTACAGATGAGAAAGCTGAGACACAGAGAGCTTAGATCACTTGTCTGAGGTGACATGGTTGGTTGGTGCTGGAACTGGGGCGGTCTGGCTCCAAAGCCCGCCGTGTCCATGTGTGCATGCAGAAACAAGGTGACACAGAAAAGAACCAAATAATAGCAATAGGTGCCACAAGGGCTACGACAGGATGGGCTAGGCAGTGGCTGGCGGGTAGGGAGCAGGGGCCAGGGCAGGAAGCACCTGCTGTGTGCTCTCCCTCCACACATGCCACCAAACTCTTGTGGCCCTGAGCTGCCCTCCGTCCCTGCTCCCTCGCCTGGGGGCTGTGCCAGGCTCTGCCGTCTTGTGACCCTCCTGCTCCCCCACGATTCCCTTCGCCGTAGTCAGCCCTGGTCAGGCGGGCCTCCCCGCTCTGTCTGCACACGCACGTTCTCGTCCAGCCACCGTCACTGCCAGTCTACAGTGCTCTCGCTGCATCCTGGGGGACTGATGGGGTGTCTGCCCTTGGGGAGCCCTGGACACCTGGGGTTGGGGGTTCTCTGGGAATCTGTGGCTGAGGGTCTCTGGTAACAGTGCTGGGGTCGGCTGGGCGCCGTGGCTTTCCTGCAGTGGAGTCCAGCGAGGACTACGTGAACGTCCCTGAGAGCGAGGAGAGCGGGGAAGCATCTCTGGGTGAGTGGCCGGCGCTCCCCATGCCTGCCCTGCTCCACTCTCGGTGTGGTCTGACCCCACCGTGGGACGGCCACACCCCTACCGCTCTGTCCGGGGGTCCTCCTACCTTCTCCCCCTCAGTGTGGCCTGCCCCTTTGTGTGGCCACCTCTTCGTCTGACCTGTCCCCACAGATGGCAGCCGGGAGTACGTGAATGTGTCCCAGGAGCTGCCGCCAGCGGCCAGGACCGAGCCTGGTGTGTGGGGTGAGGGGGCGGAAGCTGGGGGAGCTGCCTTGGGCCTGGGGGGATGGCCTGCAAGCTAGAGACCAGCCTCCCCTCCCCTTGTAGCGACCCTGAACTCCCAGGAGGTGGAGGATGAGGAGGAAGAGGGAGCTCCCGATTATGAGAATCTGCAAGAGCTTAACTGAGGCCTGGTGAGAAGCCCTCCCTGCCCCAGCCCTGCCCTGGGCCTGCAGGCTCTTCTCTCCCCCTAGAGGACCCCCCTCCCGACCCCTGCCCACCAGCTGAGGCCCATCCTCTGTGATGCTGGGTACCTTGCTGGCGCCACTGACCTGACCCCAGGACCCCTGCCTTTCTCCCCTGCCCTGTTGTGTTTCAGTGTGAGGCCGTGTCCGTCCTGGAACCAGCTTTGCCTGGGAAGGCTGAGCTGGGCAGCTGGAAGTGGCTCTTGGGGGCCCCGCTTGGTGCCCTGCCCTGGCTCCAGCCTGACAACAGTTTGAAAATTTCTCCCCTAACTTATTGTCACTTTGGGGTGCAGTCTGTGTTCCCCCAGCAACTCTGCACCTTCCGACGCAGCCTGAGAATGAACTACCCTGGCCCTAGCCCTATTGTAATAGAATAAAGGCCGGTGTGGTCTGTACTGCTTTTGGCTTTGGGGAGCCCGTGGGTGAGACTGGGCCCACGGGCCCGCGTGTGTCTGTGTTGAGTGTCTGTGTTGAGCATGTCTGCGCTAGTCTGACCCAGGGAGCATCAGATCTGTGTGCGTGTGTATCTGTGTGTGTCCATCCTCCACGGGGACCCCGTGCTCCTGACGGCCCTGGCATGTGAGTGGCAGCAGACAGTGGCTGGGACACTTACCTGAGTGAGGCCTTCTGACTCAGGCTGGCACTGCTGGGGCTCTGAATGCATCTCCCCATTAGCTAGCCCATGGGAGTGGCAGCCACTGGCTGTGACGATGGCAGTGCGGGGTGCAGGGGAACCCTGGGTGGGGAGTGGGTGTTACCAGCAACACCCTTCCCCGCTGGCCCTTGGTTTCTCCATCCTTAGATCAAGGGAGTGGACCTGGTGACCTCAAAGGACTCTCTTTGTTCTTACCTTTTGTGGTTCTCAATAAAATAGAACTTAAAAATTGCCTGAGTAACTAAAAAAGCTTATGTGCAGCACAGCACTTTCAGACTTTGATGTGCAGGTGACTCACCTGCGGGTCTTGCTGCGCTGCAGGTTCTGACTCAGTAGGTCTGGGCTGGGGCCTGGGACTTCGCAGCTCTAAGGAGCTCCCAGGTGATTCTGATGCTGCTGTTCCATGAAGCCCACCTTGAACAGCGAGGGTGCTGGACACCTGTTGTTTTCACTGGATCCACTGCTTTCCCAGTCTCCCTCCATGTGGCCATGGAGATTGGCGGTGAGCATGTGACCCAGACCTGTCCCCTGGCCACCCTGACTGGCGCAGGTGTGGGCAAGTGGCCCCACCTGAGCTGGGGAGGGGCAGCCCAGGGATCTGGGTGGGAAGGGTTGCAGGGAGAAGCCCTTTTTGTTCCTGGCAGTTGTTAAGCTGGGAGGAGGCAGGCCCGAGAGTGACGCTAGTGTGGAGGAGAGAATGGCCCAGAGATGGACGCGGCCAGATTCCTGACGTTGTCATTAGGACTCCTGGATCTGGTCACACCTGAAGCAAGACACCTGCTCCCCCAGACTTCCCAGTTCCTTGGGCCAATAAATCACAGTTTTGTTCAACTGGGTTGACTTGGGGTTTCTGTCACTACAACCAAAGTTGTTCTGGTTGATGTGCCAAGTTGTTGGCAATTCTCTGTGGACGCCAAAGATAATAATAGCTTCTCCCTGTGGGGCACCTGGTGCCTGTCTGTGATTATCTTATTGAATCATTGGGCCTCCTGTTGTCAGTCATTGTTAGTGTCCCCTCTTCGCAGGTGCAGATTCAAGGGACGGGGAGGGCCCAGGCCACTCTGGTCCTGGCCTTGGTGAATGCGGGTGGCGACTTTCCCTGAGGTGCTCATTCGTGTGTCTTGGACTTAGAGAGGGGATGTGGCTTTGCTTCCATCAGTCGATGAACCACAGACAGAACCGTCAATGCGGTGGGACCTCTGGGACTAGAGTTGGGGGGTCTTAGCACATTGGGGTGGTCAGTGGCAGAATCCCTACAGATGGAAGCTGGGGAGCAGACATAGGTGAGGAAACAGGCTCAGAGAGGCAAAGTGACTTGCCCAAAGGCACACAGTTTCAGAGGTAAGTCTGGGATTAGATCTGTGGCTTTTGGCCCTCAGGGTCACTGTTGCTGTGACCAGTGGTCTCCTTGTCCTGGTTATTATACAAAGTACCAGTTTCCTTGAACAGGGAATCTCAGAAGAGGTCCAATTGCAGAAGACAGTGCAGGAGGGTCTGGGAAAGGAACCAACAGGTGGAGTTAAATCCTTTTCTTTGGGGGCAACAGAAACGAGCGGAAGCCCCTTCGTGCTGGGCTGAAGGACAAAGAACAGTTTCCCAACAGGGTATGTGGCACAACCAATCTAGCAACATCCAGTAAAGCTAAAGATGGGTGCATGTCCCTCTAGCTAGCAAATTCCCGGGTATAAACCCTGACCCGCTGTATCACATGGGCTAAAGAGGCAGGTACACACAGGCTCGGGGCAGCATCGTAACAGCTACAGCTGGAAACAACTGAGGCATCTGTGGCTGTAGCGTGGACAGAGCACAGCCACACAGCAGGCGCTCAGCTGCAGACAGAACAAGTGAAGAAGGGGCAAGGCCCAGCAACACGGACAGATGTCACCAACAGAAGGTGGAGTGAGACAGCAGAGCGAGTCATATACATAAAATCGTGTACAAACAGTATCAATTGTTCAGGGATATGCATTTACCTAAAAGCATCAAGATAGGTGTAGGAGTGAGGAGTACCAAACTCGGGCGGTGGTCACCTGGGGAGGAGTTCAAGGAGGGCTCCACGAGATGTGCAATGTCTTATTCTTGAGTGAGGGAGGGGGACACAAGTGTTTGACACATTATTCTTTCAGTATTTGCAGATCTGAATGGTTTCGTGACAACTAAGAGAGATCAAAGCCCGAGGAGAGAATGGATGGGGGTGGTAGGGTGTGGCATAAACAGCGTTAGGAGACAGTGAACAATAGGCCAAGAGTCACTAGCTGGTTTGCGCCCAGTGGATGGAGTTGCACGTGGTGCTCCAGGCCTTAGGAATGGCATGTGCAAAGGCCCTGGGGTGTGTTTGAGGAACTGAAAGAAGTTCCGTGTTGTGGGATTGGAGACGGCACAGAGAGGTGAGAGGGGGTGGAGATGGGGGCTGAGCAGTCATACCCTGAGACCCAGGAGTCACCCTTGGAGGCTTTGGAGCAGAGAATCATGTGAGCAGATTTGTGTTTTAGCAAATATCTCTGGGTTGGCTAATGGGGAAGGTGGATGCTGAGGGCTGTTAGACCAGAAGCAGGGAGGCTGTGAGGAGGCTACTGGGACAAGCCACTTGGTAAATGGTGGTGGGACAGCCAAAGAAGTGGCACGGCCATGGAGAGGGGTGGGAGAATTAGGAGATGTTTGGGAGGTAGAGTCAAGGGACCATCGTGTGCTGTGAGGCACAGGAGGGCCCAGGGTGACTCTGGTCCTTGTCTTGGTGGATGGGGGTGGGGACCTTCCCTGAGGCACTAAGCAGCTTCTAATTTGTGTGTCTTGGACCTAGAGAGGGCTGTGGCTTTGCTTCCATCAGCCAACAAACCATGGACAGACAGAGCCATCATGGGATGGACTCGGGCTGGAGCTGGGGGTTCTTAGCACATTGGGGTGGTCAGTGGGGAGAATCCCTACAGATGGAAGCTGGGAAGCATAAATAGATTTTTCTTGAATTCTGGTGTTCTAGAAAAGGTAGATTTAGTGACAAGTGTGAGAGAGAACATTTTTCTGGAATTGCTTGGGGAGACATCTGGATGCTTGTAGAAGCTACAAGGAGGTAACAGCTCTCTTGATTTGGGTTCTCCCCGAAGCAGACCTTGAGATGCGGGTTCTAGTGCAAGTAGTTTATTTGGGAAGTGGTCCCAGAAAACACTGACTGGGGAGCAGGGAAGTGAGACAGGAAATTCTCTGGTACCACTGTGGGCACCTGCAGCTCAGGCCTGCGAAAACACAGGGAACCAGTCTGGGGTTGTCCTGTCTGGGGGAAGGAGGTGGGGTATTTATACACCCCCTCCCAGAAGTCACTGGCTGAGGGCTGCTCCTGAGCGGTGTTAATTCTCCAGAACTTCTGGCCTGCTCCTCAGACGGGCACAGTGGGCTCTGATGCCCAGGGCAAGCCCTTGGGCAAAGGAAGGCAGAGGCTGGTGGCTGAGGCGGGGCCAGTGGGAACCAAATTGGTGAGGGGCAGGCCTGTGGGTGAGGCAGCCACAGCGAATGCTGCAGTAGCTTGGGTTCTTTGTGGTGGCGAGTGCCATTTTCCCCAAAATGTGTGGCCCCTGAGTCCTGTGAGAAGCTTCTCAAGAAAGGTTTCTGCACCATCCGAGAGATGGACACACGTGAAACTTGGACTTGGGGTGGGGGGGCAAGGGCAACATATGTAACCTAAACATCTGTACCCCCATAATATGCTGAAATAAAAAAAAACAATAAAAACAAAAAAAACAAAATAACAAAAAAAAAGAGAAAGGCTTCTGCAGCCGGAAGAGTCTGGGAGAAGTGACATGCTATAATACCCCCTTGCAGAGTCAAAATGCACGGTAATAGGGTAACGGCTCTGAGCAATCTGTGATGAATATCTTTATTTCTCTTTGCCTAACCTAGTACCTCCCTGATTTTTTTTTTCAAACAGAAATCTTTTATTGTCAGTCACATTTCAGCAGATAGTACCTCCCAAATTTATTGGACTTCAGAACCTTTTAAAAGTGTTATTATTAGCATTTTGCAGACCCCCTTTGACATCTAGAGAGGACATCATTTGTTTTTGCCTTCCCAGCATCCATTCCTCCTTCCAATGATGCCGTCCAGGTTTCCTCCTGGAAATGTTTACGTCACTCAGGTGGAACTGACTTCTTAGATGTGCATGTGACCTGGGATGGGCCAATCATCATCATAGCCCACTCCCTGGCCACAGTCATTGGTTGATTCAGGGGCACATGACCCCATCCAGGCCAATCAGACATGTTCCTGAGCCTTTTGGTGGAACTAATGGGACAGAAAAGCTCTTCGTCCTCTGGGGTTGCCCAGCTGGGAGGACAGAGGGGAGGAGCTCTTGCAGGCGTCCACCTGGAGAGAGCTGGCCTGAGAATGAAGGCACCGCAGAGGACAGCAGAGTCAGAAATGGACAATTGTGTCCTGATGGCAGGTCTAGCCCTGGATCCAGTGTGCCTGAGGCCATTACTCCTAGATGAGACCACCTCCCCTCCTTAGGCCAATTCAAGCCAGATTTTCTGTCACTTGCAGAAAAATATTCCTAAATGACAACCACAGCTACTATCGTTTCCACCAAATCACAATCACAATCCCTGGTGGCCAATCTAAGAAACTTCCAGACTGACTTTTTTCCTCCTTCTGCACCTCTGCTTACTGCCCCCGAGAGACACGAGGACAAACATTTCCCTCCAGGTTTCACCATCCCACGTGATCCATCCTACGGCAGGGACTTTCTCTTCCACGCTCGCGTGTGTCCCACGCACCTCCTCAATCCACATCTGGCAGCAGAGCGCCGAAATACAAGTCGGGAGACGTAAAGTGTTAGTCCCAACTCTGCCACTGGATCTCTGGGGGACTTAGCGGACCCTTGAGGATGTTGGACTTAAGTTCTAAACCCTTCTCATTCTGGGGTGCCTAGCCCCAGAGGGAGTCCCTGAAGGTAAAAGAATAGGTTCCCCGCTTTGAGTTACTGAGCACGCTCTTTGGCTTGGCTTAGCTTCAGCTGGGTTTCTGTCATTTGCAAATGAAAGAGCCCTGACTCATCTAGACAGGATGCTGTGGGAGCACCAGCCTTCAGCAACAAGGCCCCGTCCTCAGGCGCCTGCCATCTGCCATGCACAGTGCCACTCGCTGTACCCACACTCGGTCCCCACTGTGACCCTTGAGCAGGTTCTCATCATCACCCTTTCACAAGTGGGAGAACTGAGGCTCGGACAATGCAGGTGGCCGGTCCAAGCAGGGTGGTGGCTTTCCCTCCCCCAGCAGTCCAGGGCAAGCCCTGCTTAAGGTCCCTCCTTTCCAGACCAGTGTGTCCCTCCTCGGGCCCCTCTGTCCACATCTGTCCCTGAGCATGGCAGGCAGGTGAGCCTGCTCAGAGCATACCTCCCCCCCGGACTTCTCCCTGGGGCTGCTGGCCCTGGGGCTTTGAGGGGCTCCACAGCTAGGCCTAAGCTGAGTCCCTGTCCTGGAGGACACAAAGGTTATGTGAGCCCAGCGGGGTGAACGCGTAGAGCACCTATGCCCTCGAGGGGGCTGGAGAGTTCCCCAGAGCCCCAGGAAAGAGGGGTCCTGGAGTCTCTGGGTTCCTCCCCCTGGGAGCCCTCCTGCCTGCGTGCTGGGGTCCCCTGTCCCTGTGTGCCTCCCTTCTGTGCACCTGGTGGGCCTCTGAGCATTCGTCACCCTCTCCACCTAGCTCTCAGGCTCACCAAGTTTTTTTCTGTTTCTGGGTCTCCCCAACATCTCACGCCCCAATCCCCTCTCCCTGTCCCACTCGCTGCTTTCGTTTGTGCCTGGTTCTCAGTCTCGCCGCCTCTGTGTGTGTCGGGGTCACCCCTCCCCTTTTGGACTCTGTCTCTGTCTCTGGTCTGTTTTTGTCTCTGTTTCTGTCTCTTCCTTTGTCTGTTTATCTGTCTCTCTCTGTCTTGGGAGTGCTACCTCCTCCCTCTGTCTCTGTGTCTCTGCCCCGTCTCTGTCATTCTCTTATGTCTCTGTGGCTCTCTGTCTCTCTTGTGATCTGTCTCCCTCCTCCTCTCCCTGCCCCTCCCTCCCCACATCCTGAGTTGTCTTTGGGGAACCGGAAATTTGGGGGATCAGAGAGATACTGGGAGGCCGAGCTGCTGCCACCTAGAGATAATGCCGGGTGGGGTGGGGATGTGGGGGCGGGAGCCCAGAGTCTGCCGCATCCTCCTCCTGGCCCTGGTCCCACACGGAGGCAGGCTGAGGGATTCTGTCACCTCCGCAGGCCTCAGTTCCAGCCTCTGTGAACTGGGCCTTGTGAACCCACCTCCCTCAGGGGCTGGGGAGCTTGGGGTGAGGGCCGAATCAAGCAGCCCGACAGAACAGGGACGTGGGCAACAGAGGGCAGAAGGGAGGGCGCCCTCCAGGGGTGTTGAGGTCCCAGCAGGGGCTGTCAAGGGACTGAGAGGAGGGGAGGCTCTGGGCTGGCATTGGGAAATTTCCAGGTGCTCTGAGCCTGTCCCTGCCTCTCCCTGTGCCTCCATTGTCCCACCTGTACTGTGGTGGGCTTATTGGGCTTATTCATTTAACAGACACTTAGCAGCACTCACTCTGTGGCAGACCCCGTTCTAACGTTCACTGCTTTAATCTTCGCAACAACCCTACTAGGTGGGTGCTATTATCAACTCTATTTTACAGATGGGGAAACCGAGGCACAGAGAGGTTGAGTGACCTGCCCAAGGTCACTCAGCCAGGATCCCTTGACATGACAGGACTCTGAATTAGGTTGATTGTTGCCAAAGTCTGGGCTGGCCATATGCTCATCCATTTCAAACAGAGGCAGCGTTAATTCACCTTAAATCCTGGGGAGAGAAAGTTGTTTCCTTCTCAATTTGGATTATTGTTGCAGAGAAAGTGTCTTTTGGGTGCTGCTGTTTAACATCCTTAGACACGTGCTAATCTCCCTTCCACACAGAGGGAGGAAGCCTCGAGCTCAGTGCCCTGAGCAGGCAGTTCTGTAGAATTTAATAATTCGTTTTGATTTTGTGGGATTTGCTTTTTAGGGTCTCCTTTTATTTAGGGCAAGCAACACCAGTTTTCCATTTAGGCTGTGGCATGTAGTTGCCTTTGAAGTGAATTTAAGTTTAAAAAGGAAGTCATTCTAAAAGGAGGTCATTCGAAAGGAAGAAAACTAATGAGAAAATTGGGTACAGGCAGTTGTAGATACGGTAAAAGTTGTGAATGTGGATTCAGAAGAATTGCATTTTAAGGCCGGGCGCGGTGGCTCACGCCTGTAATCCTAGCACTCTGGGAGGCCGAGGCGGGAGGATCAATTGAGGTCAGGAGTTCGAGACTCCCATCTCTACAAAATATATAGAAAAATTAGCCAGGTGTGGCGGAGTGCTCCCGTAGTCCCAGCCACTGCACTTTACCTGGGGTGACAGAGCAAGACTCTGTCTCAAAAAAAAAAATAAATAAATAAATAAATAAATATTTGCATCTTAGGAAACCCAGAAGCCAGTTGGGGACCAAGAGCCCTTTTCTGGCTGGGCCACATCCTAATTTCAGCCTGGCAGACTCTGGGATTGCCTGCCCGAGACCACATGGCTCGTCAGAGGCAGAGCTGGGACCCTAGCAGGATGATTGTGGAGTTGCTAGAGCCTGGGAGACCCTCCAGGTCCTTCAGAATCCCTGGGGGCAAGCAACAGAAACCACCTGGAGCTGTTTGATGCCAAAGAGGTTGCCCGGAGGGCTGGCTGGGCACAGAGGATCATGGGAGAGGGGGAGCAGGCTAGGAAAGCCAGCAGGAAGCAGGGGTGGTTCTGCCTAGACACCCCCATCCCCTAGCTGGCCCTCCCTCTTTGGTCACCAGCACTATGCCCAGCCCGCACCCACACCCGGGCTGCTTGGGGGTCGGGGAGAGGGGGTCTCCGCATAACGGAAGTGGGACCCAGGTCCCTCCAACGCCCCACAGTTAGGGTGTCTCTGTTGGCTCTAGAACGCTCCTTCTCCCAGGCCTCCCCACCCCTGCTCCGGGCCTACCTCCTGCTCTGCCGCCCCCCAGTTTGGACCTGTGCACACCCACCTGCTGTGGGAGCCGCAGGGGTCAATCAGGTCAGTGGTTTGTAAATCACTCCAAGGGGCTAATTCAGGAATTCAGCAGACCCTCATGTTTTGAGGCAAATGCGAGGCTTAAGGGGTTTCTGTTGATCTAGCCTTTCTCTAGGACAAAACAGTTTGTTGTTATAATTTATTTATTTTATCATAAAAGGTAATGAGTAATACATTTGAACTCACAAAACAAGCTTATGCTGATTACGATGACTTTTTTTCCGTTTCATGTATAGGGGGCTGCTGGGCCCCCCACCATCTGCTTCCAGCTTGCTCCCTGAGTCAGTCAACTGGGCCTTTCTGCTCCCCGCCACCCCAAACACACCAAGCTCGTGTCTGTCCCTGGGCCTTTGCACTTGCTGTTCCCGCTGGCTGGAGCTCTGCTCCCGTGTCCTCACGTGGCCGCCCATGCGGACCCCAGCTAATTTCCCCTCCTTGGAGTGTCCTCACCGTCACTCCATGTGATTTTGTCTCCGTCTCACAACACTTCGCCCCAACGTGGCTTTGTGATGCTGATCTTTTTATGCTTTTGGTGTTTCTTTTCTGTCTCCCTCTAAACTGTAAGCTCCTTGTTCGTCTCTAGGGCCCAGCATAGAGCTTGGCACAGAGTAGGTGCTCAGGAAATATTGATGAGTGAATGAATGAAAGAGCTTAAGACAGGCACATGAGCCCCTAAACGGCAAGTTCCCGCAGTCCTCCCAGTCCAAACGTGGTACGTGCCCAGTCTTGGGGAAAGTGCTGTTTAAAGGTGAGATTGCAAACTGGTGGCCCACTGAAGTGTTTAATGTTTTTAAACATTGTGGTTAAAAAAAAAGCCACACAACATAAAATTTGCCATCTTAACCATTCTAAGTGTAAATTCAGTAGTGTTAAATATATTCACATGGTTGTGCAGTGGGTCTCCAAAACTTTTTAATCTTGCAAAACTAAAACTCCGTACGCATTAAACAACAACTCCCCAACCCCTGGCAACCACCATTCTACTTTCTGTTTCTTGTTTTTATGTGACTGGCTTATTTCATTTAGTATAGTGTCCTCAAGGTTCATCCATGTTGTAGCACTTAACAGGATTTCCTTCCTTTTTAAGGCTATGTATGGTGCGATGGTCTGTTTGAACGTCCCCTCCAAAACTCATGTTGAAATTCTGTCAGGCTCAGTGGCTCATGCCTGTAACCCTAGCAGTTTGGGAGGCTGAGGTGGGAGGATCGCTTGAGGTCAGGAGTTTGAAGTTGCAGTGAGCTATGATGACACCACTGCACTCCAGCCCAGGCAACAGATTGAGAGCCTGTCTGGAAAAAAAAAAAGAAAAGAAATTTAATTGCCACTGTGACGGTATTAAGAGGTGGGACCACTAAGTGATTAGGCCATGAATGGATTAATGCCATTATTCTGGGAGTGGGTTTGCCATTGCGGGAGTGGGTTGTTATGAAAGGAAATTCGGCCCTCTCTTGCTCTCTCTCCTTTGCGCTTTCTCTTGCCCTTCCGTCTCCTGCTATGGGATGACATAGCAAGAGGGCCCTAACCAGATGCAGGCCCCTCGACCTTGGACTTCCCAGCCTTC
>RJWJ010006599.1:0-61676 GCA_004363605.1 Indri indri | reverse complement strand
GAAATACAAAAGTCAAAACAACTGATTATACTATATTTTGGCAAGGATGTGGAGGAACTGGATCCTCACACTGGTAGTGGGAATATAAGGTAGTACGAACACATTAGAAAATAGTTTGGCAATGTCAGAAAGTTAAGCATATACCCACCATACGACCCAGCCATTCCAATCCTAGCTATTTACCACAGAGAACAGAAAGTATATGTCTGTACTAAGACTAGTATATGGATGTTCACAGCAGCTTTATTTTAAGCAACCAAAAACTAAAAACAACCCAAACATCCAGACAAATTAGGCAAATTAACATATCCATCCATGCAATGGAATACTACTTGGCAATAAAAAGGAATGAACCTTTTTTTTTGAAACAGGGTCTCACTCTGTTGCCCAGGAGGGCAGTGACATGATCATAGCTCACTGCAACCTCAAACTCCTGGCCTCAAGCGATCTTTCCACCCCGTCCTCCCAAAGTAGGAAGGAAGTATTGATACAACATGGATGAATCTCAAAATAGTTATGCTGTGGGGGCCGGGCATGAGGGCTCATGCCTGTAATCTTAGCACTCTGGGAGGCCGAGGCAGGAGGATTCCTTGAGCTCAGGAATTCAAGACCAACCCAAGGAAGAGCAAGACCCCCATCTCTACTAAAAATAGAAAAAATTAGCCAGGCAACTAAAAATAGAAACAACAACAAAAAAAATAGCTGGGCATGGTGGCAAGTGCCTATAGTCCTAGCTACTTGGGGAGCTAAGGCAGGAGGATCACTTGAGCCCAGGAGTTCGAGGTTGCTGTGAGTTAGGCTGATGCCACGGCACTCTAGCCCGGGCAACAGAGCAAGTCTCTGTCTCAAAAAGAGAAAAAGAAAATAATTATGCTGTGAGAAGGAGACCAGACCAAAGAGAGAGAGAGAGAGAGAGAGAGACAGAAAGAGTACATGCTGTATGATTCCACTTACATAGAATTCTGAAAAAAATTAACCTATAATGATAGAAAGCAGATCAATGGATATCTGGGAACAAGTGACAAGGGAGGAGGAAGACAGAAGCAGGAAGGAGTGATCAGAAAGAGGCACAGAGAATGTTGGGGAGTGCCAGATGTGTTCACGATGTTGATTGTGGCGATGGTCACAGGTGTGTATATATGTCAAAATTTATCAAATAGCCACAGGCAACGAAAGTAAAAATAGATAAATTGGACTACATCAACATTAAAAACATCTGTGCCTCAAAGGACCCAATCAATAGAGTAAAAGGCAACCTACTGAATTGGAGAAAATATTTGGAAATAATATATCTAATAAGGGGTTAATATTCAGAATATAAAGAGAACTCCTACATCTCAACAACAAAAAAATGAATGACCTGATAAAAAAAATGGGCAAAGGATTTGAATAGGCACTTCTACAAAGAAGATATTCAATGGTCAACAAGCCCATGAAAAGATGCTCCATATCATTAATCATTAGAGAAATGCAAATCAAAACCACAGTGAGATAGCACCGCACACCCATTAGGATAGCTACCATGAACAAAAGAAAAGAAAAGAAAGAAAATAACAAGTGTTAGCAAGGATGTGGAGAAATTGGAAACCTTGTGCCTCTTGCTGGGAATGTAAAATGGTGCAGCTGCTATGGAAAGCAGTATGGCAGCTCCTCAACAACTTAGAATTACCATATGATCCAGCAATTCCATTTCTGGGTATATACCCAAAAGAATTGAAGGCAGGGTCTCCAAGAGATATCTATTCACCCACATTCATAGCAGCATTATTCACAATTGCCAGAAGGTGTGGGCAACCCACATGTCCATTAACAGATGAATGGATTGAAAAAATGTGGTTCTGCGCACGTGCATGTGTGTATGTATTGCAATGAAAGGAAAATTCTAGCACATGCTACAACATAGATGAACCTTGAGGACATTATGCTGTGCGAAATAAGCCAGTCACAAAAAGACAAATACCAGATGATTCCACTTACGTGAGATCTCTAGAGTAGTCAAAATCATAGAGACAGAGAGTAGAAGGGTGGTTGCCAAGGGCTGGGGAAGGGAGAATGGGGAGTCGTTTCATGGGTATAGAGCCTCCGTGTTGCAAGAGCTCTGAAGATTTGTTATACAACAATGTGAGTAGTCTTAACACTAATGAACCATACACTTACAAGTGGCCAGGACAGTAAATTTTATGTTATGTGCATTTTTCCACAATTAAAATTTTTAAATTACCAAATTGCATGCTTTAAGTGTATATAGTCTAAGAGAGGGGTAGAGAGAACTTTTGAAGGTGAGGGATAAGTGTAGGGCATTGATAATGATGATGGTTTGATGGTCTCACAAGTGTGTACTTATCTCCAAACACATCAAATAATATACATTAAATATCTACAGTCTTAAAATAAATAAATAAGTGTCATTTACCTTAGTCACTTTTATCTCAATAAGGCTGTTTTTAAATTTTTTTAATTCCATTTTTAAAAATTAAGTGGGACCATATTCCCCCTCTACTCTAAACTTTAACACATTGACTGCCACACAAGAAAAAAAATTTTTTTCCTTGGGGCCATGGTGTTTTATTACAAAAATAAAATAAAAACTTCAAAAACAAAATGATTCTTTCTAATTTAACGAAAAATTTGTGATTTTTTAATTGTTTTCTATAGATGAGTTATATATAATGCAACCCATGTTTTTAGAATTAGATTGTCGATATTAACTGTAACAGTAAGAACATCAACAAGTAAGATTTTCATGAACCAACAGCAGGGTTTTGCTCCACAAGTCCCCAGGCTCAAAACTAGCATGAGTTAAATACAACTCACATGGCAGTTAATGTGTTAAATTTTCTGTGGGCTTCCCATTCCACTCAGAGCAAAAGCCAAAGTTCTTGGAATGACCTACAAGGCGGTACATGAGCTGGTCCTGAAGCCAAGGTCTCCTGTTTCCCATTTCTCTCCCCCTCACTCATGCCAGGCCAGCTGCATTGGCCTTGGTGCAGTTTCTGCAAGCCCCCAGGCATACTCCTGGGGCGTTTACACGTGCTGTTCTGCTCTTCGCTTCTGCCTAGGAAGCTTGTCCCCCAGGTAACTTCATGGCTCACATCCTCACCTCTTTCAAGTCTTTATTCAAATGTCACCCTCTCAGTGGGGCCTTCCCTGCCGTGGTATTTAGAACGGAAACACTTCCCCACCCTGGAAGTCTCCATCTTCTTTCCTTGCTTTATTTTTCTACATAGCAGTCATCACTATTATACCATATTTTACTTACTTATTTTGTCTGTGTCTCTCCCCACTAGAATTGAGCTCAGAAAAACAAGGATTGTTTTATTCTCTTTGTTCATTGATTATATCCGCCAACAACTTGTACAGTGCCTGGCATAGAGTAGGTGCTCCATAAATATTTGTTGAATAAATGAATAAAGAAATGAAGGAAGGAACATTACTTGACCTTGATAACCAAGTATAGGAATCCTTTATGAAGGCACCCAACCCAGTCTATATAGCTGAACTTTGCATCAAGTTTCATGGTTTAAAAAGCTCTGTGCACAAACTCTATCCCATACAATCCCCACACCAGTACTCTGATATGCTGCCATCATCATTCCCTTTCTATACATAAGTCGATGCTCAAAAAGGTTAACCTAACTCGAGATCATGTGGGCTGCAGATGACAGAGACAGCATCTAAGCTAAGAACTTGCCATCAGCCACAAATTCTCACAATGCCACTCTGAGCACATAAATTTTTTCAACTTTCACATCCTTTCATTTCATTCATAATGGCATTGCTGATAGATTTTAACAGTTCGGTAGTTAACTCTTGTGCTATAAATTTCCATTTGTCATGCCCAAAACTCAATATTTTAGAAGGCTCCCCTTTTGGTTTTTAAATGGAAATTGATGACATCGGGTGCAGAAGTACAGGAACAACGAACTGTCTCCTGGGTATCCATCTACCTGGAGGCAAAAAGCAAAAAGTAAGAAGCACTCAGGGCTGCAGGGCCTCCCTGCTCTGACATGGAGGAAAAAGCTATTGACCCAGCACCCCCCACACTTGAGGGTCCAAGGCTTGGTTTAGCAGCCAGAGGGTACAAGAAAGGAGAGCAGCTGGAGCCACCCGTGCGTGGAGAGCACTCTCCCGTCACCACTCAGTGTGGCTTGATGTCTCTGGGCATCCAGAAAAGGACACAAACAAGTTTTTACGAGGGCTGTAACCCAATGGACAAAGGCGAGCTCTCTCAGCCTGGAAATGTCCCTGCTCTGAAGCAGTTGCCTTGCCAACAAGCCACATGTTTCCACTCTGCAGAATCCAATTTCTAAGCAATGTGACAATGACAGGTCCAGAGACATGTTACACACCCCCAAGGTGCCTTTGAACACCTGCTGAATCCCTAAGAACAATGTGGGTCTCTGGATGTACTTAGCAACATGGAACACGTGCAAGGCAAGTGCATGTTGTGCCAGTTTATGCAGCAGACCCCACCCGCAAGCATCTGGCAAGCTACAGAGAAGACAAGGCTACACCACGTTCTTTATCAGCATCATCGGCATTCACGGAATCGCTGCAAACATTTGCATGGAGCTCATGCCTTAAATATATTAACTTACTTAATCCTCACAACGATCCTATCAGGTAGGCATTATTACATTAGTAACCCATTTCAGATGAGGGAATAAAGACATAGAAAGGGTAAGTAATTACCCAAAGTCACACAGCTAGAGAAAGGTGATGCCAGGATTTGAACCTAAATGGTCTGCCTCCAGAGTCCACCCTCCTAAACACTCTGCTATGTTCTCTAATATTCCTTAAATGTAAAAGCCGAGAGATTGCTCTAGCTATCATTGCTGCATAACAAGCCACTGCAAAACTTCGTAAAGTACAACACCCATTTGATTCTGCTCATGGACACAGTGGGGACAGCGTGTCTCTGCTCTACGATGTCTATCTAGGGCATCGGCTAGAAAGGCTCAAAGGCAGAGAGTGACCCAACAGCTGGCATCCTCACTCACAGGTCACTCAATAGGCGCAGCCACTCCACGTGACCTGGGCCTCCTCTCAGCATGGTGGCTGGGTTCCAAAATCAAGTGCCCCGAGAGGAAGGAAGTACAAGCTGTCAGTTTCTTAAGACTGAGGGCCAGAAACAGGCATGGTATCACTTCTGCCATTTTCTATTGGCCAAGCTGTCAGAGTCCAGATTCAATGGAAGGAGACATAAACTCCACCTCTCAAAGAATTCAGGGGCCATTTTTTAAGCCAACAATGAGATCATTTAGTCCAACCCCTTTAAATTCTAGCTGAACAACTAAAACTCAGAGAAGTTAAGTGATTTGTCCAAGATAACAAAACTCACAAAAGTGCTACTGGCAGGATGGAACACAGGTGCCTTGGTGCCCCGTCTGATACTCTATGCCACTGCTTTACACGGGGCTGCACATTGGGAACTTTAAAAAGTGCTGATGCCTGGGTCCCACCTGCAGAGATTCTGGTTTGTTTTCAGGCAGCCTGGGCATAGGGAAATCTTTAAAAGCTACCCAGGGGTTCTAATCTGCAGCAGTGTGAGAACCATGCTCCCTGCAGTACCCTAAGATGGTTCCATGTAGGCAAAATCCACCACTGTTTCAGTACCTGAACATTTGCAGTGGTCCCAGCCCGCCATGGGAACAGCCACACTGAGAACAGATTCTGACACCTTCACCTGGTTCACAGACTTCACCCTGAACCTTTCTTCCTCTTTCCCCTTCTTGATATACTTCTGGTCTCCTCAGCTCCTGCCCTCCTCACCTTCCAGGTGCCGCTCAGAAGCAACAACTCCTTTAACACTCAAATCCTTGACTCTGAGTCGTATTCACCTCTTGGCCACCATCTGCCAAGCTCCAGAAATACAGTTCTGCCTTTGGGGTTCCTCCCAGGTGGAGGCCCAAAGGCCAGGTTCTCCAGCTCAATCTGCCTCAGCCCCCCAGTAACCACTAACTCAGGCCATAATATCCCCCCTCCAGCTTCAAATATGTCTTCCTTCCTCTTCCTGGGCCATATAGCACTGGGGTAGACTTGCTCTCTAAATCATGCTTAAAAATGTTGATTCTGTGACATTGGTCAATTTGGTGGGGGAAAAACCCATCAACATGATTATGTCACTGAAATAATTGATCACTTGCATCCTATGTCATGCATCCTAACAAACCAGCCAAAAACATTGGCCTAAACAAATATTTTTAGTGTTTCTCCTTAGATTAAAATTCTCATGAAAGCTGAATAAAAAAAATGTACAAGTAGAGAAGGAAGCTTTCTGATATTGCTATTCTACTGGATTTGCTGATTTATATTAGGTTAGGAGAAGATCTTTATAGTTTTATCATGTGTACATATCTCTTGAGAATAATTTTATAAAAATATATTTATTCTTCACTTTACACAAAATGAAGTCTTTCTAAACTTCCTGGGCGATTATTGTAAATGTTCCAAAGAAAGAGGTATTTAAAGGAACTCTTTACCAAGGTTCATTTCACTAGTCTCTCTGCTTTTGTGTATGTTTGAAAATTTTTATAAGATTAAGAAAGGAGGGAAGGGGGAGGGAAGAAGGGAGTGAGAGAGAGAGGCTGGTCAACCTCAGGGGATTCTATGACACTACAAAAACTCATCATATAAGGAAATGCAAATAATACCCCTCCCGAAACACGCATTTGTTGTGTGTTTATAAATTCTAATTTCTCTAGAGTTCTAAAAATCTACAATAATCATTCTTAGAAAGCATTTTTCTCTATCAGTTTTCATTTCTCTCTCCCTCTCCCCATATAGGTTTCACCACCGGGCAAGTGAAAGGCCACATCCACCTTGGTTTGCAAAATTCCCATCTACTTTAGATATACGTATACATAGGTAGTTTAAGACTTAGTCACTCTTTGGATGGACACAGCTACATCCCATGCAGTCTGTGAACACTTCTTCCACCTGCTCTTAACTCTGCCTTTGTTTTCCTCTCTCAGTTTCTACTCGCCCTCCACAGTCCATGATCCAGAGTTAATCAATGCTTCCTTGGTGCCCCACTACTGAACTAAATTCTGAAAGGCGCTGCTTTGCAGATCTAAGTGCTTATGAGGCACTCACCTACACAGATTCCCTGGGATTAGATGGACTAGACCACCACGAAACAGTATGCACACAATCATTCATAGCATTAATAGAAAACTGAATGTCATCAGGACCAACTGTCCATACAGTGACGCAGCTCTTTAAATAAAACCTTGGTCCTGTACAGCACTCAGAGCAACCACACATGCATCTTCTATGTTGATCTTAAAGAGCTGTGACAAGCTGAATAACTAAGAGTTTAGATTCCAGAGTCAGACAGACTTGGATTAGAATCCCAATTCCATCACTTTCTAGCTGTGTGACCTTGGACAAATCCCTCCGATTCTGTTTTCTCCTGTGCAACATGGGGATAATAATAGCACCTGTCTTGTGTGGTTGTTAGAAGTGTCAAAAGAAATGATGTGTACAAAGCATGGTGCCCAGCACAGAATCCGTGTCCAAGAAATGTGAGGTCCTATTATTATGGAGCTTGTTGATGATGACGTTATTATCATCAATATTCCTTAAAACCTGCTTGTAAATATGTTTCACTTCATATATCTGCCATATTCCTGGGAGGTAGGAATGATTATTATTCACGATTAAAGAAACCAGTTCAGAAGGGTTGCTTGCCTAGCCCAAAATCACACAGCCTTGGGGCGAAAGGAGTGGAAATGGAAGAGCAGGTGTGTAAGCCCAGTTCTAGTTCACTTCTCCTCTGTACTGCTGTGTCCAAGTGGTTTCCCAGCCTATGATCAGACACTTACAGAGACAGGGAACTCGCCACCCACTGATGTACCCTGACAACCCATCTCCCAGCGGCTGTATCAGCAGCAAGCGTGCTTATCCTTTGCTGAGCCAGACTCTGTCCCTACGTAAGGTCCGCCCACTGGTCTGACTCTGCCCTGCGGGGCCACCAGGAACAAATCTGCTCTCTCTTTCTTATCACAGCCCTTGAATTTTTAAAGACCCAATCGTGTAACCCCTGCCAAGTCCTCTCTTCTCCAGGCCCAACATCCCTGGGTTCCTTAGCCATTCCTCTTCCAGAACATGGCTGTGAGTCCCCTTCCCACCTCGGTCTCCTTCTCTGCCCCGGGGCTTGACAAGAGGCATACACTATTGATGGCCAGAGAAGCTTTCATCCTGCCCCCAGAGGCTTGTAAGACATTTGTGCTTTCTCAGGATGCCACATACTCCAGGAGTACTAAGAATTGCTGTCAATCTCTCTGGCATCATGAAGGACTCTGGCATTTCACCATATCATCATTTTTTTTCCTCCCAGGAGGCTGCCTGCTTGAGAAAACTGTCATATTCTCCAGCCAAGGGAAGCCAAAGTGTTCTGAAGCAGATATTGCAGAACTCTGCCATGTGGTTCCTTCCCAACACTTTTCTGATGCATCAGCTTGTGGCAAAGAAGCTAAAATAACCTGCAGTCAGAGATACTGGCCTCACCCCAGCTCCCCCACCCCAGGCCTCACTAGCCTTAGAGTGGAAGAGAGTATCTTTGTCAGGACAGGATAGGTTATGCTGACCAAAAAAAAACCCTAAAACCTCAGTGGCTTAACAATAAAAATTTATTTCTTATTTACGTAAAGTTCACCGTGGATCTGGCAACTCCTGAGGGCAGTTTGCTTTCATGTGGTAACTCCTGGATCCAGGGGACCACACATCTGGAAGACGTAGCTTCCGGGTCACTGTGGCCAGGGAAGAGCCAGCTCTTTGCTGCTTCAACCTAGAGCCCACATGAATCACTTTTGCTTGCAGCCCGTTGGCCAGAACTAGTCCCGCAGCCCTGACGAACTGCAAGGAGGCTGGAAAACGTGGGCGAGCACACAGATATGCAAGGAGCCTAAAATGTTCTGCCACAGAAGGGACACAATCTCAGTGGCCTTTCACCCTGCACCTGTCCTCGCAAATCTAGGAGAATCACCGTGACACCAAGCTCCCCGAAGCCCTCGGATGACTCACAGGACCTCAGAGCCAGGGTGTTTGATGGCTGCTGCCACACGTCTCCCACTGAGCTCCCGACGGTGCTCTTAACTGGCAGCTGCAGACAACTCCCTCCCATCTCTCTCTGCGGCCGATATCTCACTGAGGCCCTCGCCAATCCTTTTCTGAAGCTTTTGTCACGGTGTGTTCTTAACTGGTCTCTGTCCCTCTCTCTGCCGCACCACTGTCCGTGACCCTTTAAAACTCCAACCTGAACACATTCTTCCTCTGCTTCAAATCACACCACAGCCACAGCTCCAACAGGATAGGCCCAATTTCCCTGGGCTTGCGTGAGAAACCTTTTATAATCTGGTCCCCAAGAGCTTTCCTGTCTTTGCCACACTCCTGTGTTCAGGCCACCCCAAACTCACACTTCCCCAGGTGCCACAACACTGTCCAGGGCTCCTTCCTACTTGCAGCAGCTGTCGGAGCTCTATTGACCTCCAATACCCAGCTCAAGTGTCCTGTCCTCTATGACAGCTTCGCCCACTCTCCCCAAAAGAGCTAGCTGTCCCCTGCTCTGGGTTCCAGACACCCGCCTCAGTTGTACTTTGCTACTGGAGCGCCCTCTCTTTCACTCCCTGTGTTTCTCACTGACGATGGCCATGACTTGTTCATCTCTGTATTTCCACTGGATAGAATTATTCCTGGCCCACGCCACATATCAATAAATGTTAGATAAATCCACGTTACAAATTTCTCCATCTCAGCTTATGCTGCAGAGAAAGAAGCCATTCCTGCACACACTGTTAGGTTTTTATTCCAAAAGAGTGAGAGAAACAGAAATAGGGAAAATAACAACACAACTCGCAGCCTCAGCTGGGGGGTTCGAACAGAGAACATTAAACTCCCTGAAATTTTCCCGGCATCCTAAAGACCAGAAGCTCCAGAGGGGTACCACCTTGACTTTCTGGATCATTCTAAAGTGGCCTCTCTACCTCATTCAGAAAATCCTTTGAGAATGGACTGGAAATAAATAGCTGTTTGATTAGCCCTGTACTGAGCTATTTCAATGCATTCCCTCTCCTGAGCAGAGAGATGGCATGCCCTGAAATAAAAAGAAAGCATGTGTGAAAGCCCTGCTTATTCAGAGGGGAGAGAGGGGGAGAAAAGACTTAAAAACTCTCCAGAAAGCCTTCAGCACTGTAACTAAATGCTAATGTTTAAAGATATCCCAATATTTCAGGAAGCCATTGGTAGTGCCACACTAAAGCTCATTCTAGTTCTAAAGAGAAATATTTGACTTGGAGGAACGGACCCCATGCTGGCTCCAAGATAAACTTTCCTAGCTCTCTCAGGCCAATTTTAATGCTAAGAGCAGCTCCATCTGAGTAAAAGTTCATTTTTGAGAGCCAAGCTGTGAATTATGCTACAGGCTGAGCCGAGCAGTTGGTCTCTTGCTGATGAAGGCAGAAGCCTGAATATGATACAGAAGCGGAGGGGAGCCGGGGACGTCCGAGGGGGATTATCACAGAAGGTCAGACTAATTAAATCGAGAGAAGCCACCAGAGAGCCGGAGCTCCCACACACACCGTCTTCAAATGCTCTGACACATGCAGGGGTTGATAAGAAAAAGAGGGTTGAATTGCCACTTTCATCTGCCTGGAAGGACAACAGTCAACCAAATAAAACTTTTTAGTATCGGTTTAAACCCAGGCGGGGAGGGAAGAATTGAAACTGCTGCCAATTCCTAATTATGCGGTTGAATCAGAGACAGGGAGAGTGAGGAGAGACGAAAGCCAGTTGTCTCTCTGGTTGGGCACTTGAAGCACGGTTGTTGCACACCTACTGTGTGCCACGGAGCGACGTGCAAGGGATAAAACAAGCAAGAGATGTTCCCTGCCCGCAAGGACTTCACAATTGATAAACATTTGTGTAATATTGTTATACAATATGATTGATGCTCTAATAGAGTTATCTGAAGATCATCAGGAGCATTTGGGGGGTTGGGGGTAGGGGATCTCTAACTGCCTCAGTAGTGTCAGGGCTGGCTTCATAAAGGAGGCAACACGTGGATAAGTCCTCAAGAGTTAGTAAGAATTCTCGTCCAGGCGTGGTGGCTCACGCCTGTAATCCTAGCACTCTGGGAGGCTGAGGTGGGAGGATCGCTTGAGGTCAGGAGTTCGAGACCAGCCTGAGCAAAAGTGAGACCCCATCTCTATTAAAAATAGAAAAATTAACCAGGCATGGTAGTGCACACCTGTAGTCCCAGCTACTTGGGAGGCTGAGGCAGGAGGATCACTTGAGCCCAAGAGTTTGAGGTTGCAGTGAGCTATGATGACACCACTGCACTCTACCCAGGGCGACAGAGCGAGACAGAAGAGTAAGTAAGAATTCTCCAGTTAGTACATGGAAGAAAGACGAGTAAGGCCAAGGCCACAGCACATACAAAGGTCAGGAGGCTTGAAGCCATGACATCTTCAGTGCTTTGGAAGGGTAGAGAGGACAGGATATAGAATCCCTGCTGAGGAATGCTGGAGGTGAGATCAATAAGGCAGGCAGCTTGCCATCAGACCCTGAAGGACCTCAAATGCCATACGAAATCATTTAGAATTCATCCTGTGGGCAGTGGGAATCCATTAAAGATTTGGAAAGGTAACGTGATCCAAAATGTAGAAAGATCACTTGGCCACAGATGGAAGAGGGGAAAGACACGGGGAAGGATCTCTTTGCAAAAGTACTAACGACAAATGCCAGAGTGACGGGTCTAAGCAGCACCTTCTCTCTGGCCTTGAGTCTCCAGCTCAACCTCACAGCGTGGCTGCTGCTGAACAAGCAATGCCTGAGACTGTACCATGTGCCCAGCACTGTGCTAACACTCTCGGAGCCACATGCTGGCTCGCAGCAGCTCGAGAGAGCCAATTTGCACGTCTCTTTTTGGCTTTGGTGACTTCCCATTGGTAGCTTGGAATCAGCCGGGGCAGGGCGGGGCGGGGGGGAGGCTTTATACTGCAGAAATCAGCAAATGCTACAAACCCGGGCTTTTTTTCTTTTCCAGAGAGTCATTTTTTAAACATGCTACCAACACACCACCTGAAAAGACCCCATCATCTCAGCCCTCCGCGAGAGCAAAGTCTACTTAAAGAGAAGAAGCCAATGCACATAAAATGATGCCGGAAGAACCCAGCTTAGACTTTAGGACCCACTGAAAATGAAGGAGTCATGAAGCATTGAGGGGTAGAAAAGAAAGAACACCCCCTACCCCGCCCAAGTGGCTGTCCAGGTTTTCCTCACCTCAGGCTCAACCACTCTATCCCAAGTTCAGAGTTAATCAGTTGGGTCCCATCTGGTGCTGGTTACATGACTAGTGGTCTCCAATTATGGTTCTCGGAGGAGACAGGTGACCTCAAAGCAATGCATGCTGTCAGAGAACCACAGAACTGCAGACCTAGAAAGAGCCTCAGAAAGAGTATCCAGCCCAAAGCCCTTGCTCCATTCATCCATAAAATGAGGAACCAGTTTGCAGTGACTTATTAAACCCCCAAAACTATTCACAGCAAAGTGGGAACTTGAACACAGCTCTCCTCTCAGCTCAAACACTCCAGTGTCCCCACCATTTTTACATCTGGAAACGAGCGTGCCACCATGACAGCCTACCCTTTCCTCAGCTCTTCGGGGAATGCATGCTATACAATGTTATTCAAGACTGGCCCAGTCTTCCTGTCTTCAGTACTCCTGGGAATGCCTGGCATCCAGGAAAGTCATGCCAGAGACTCAAAATGTTAACTGCATGGAAATTTAATCAATAACAAATAAAAGCGTCAAATCAGGAAATGCCCATGCAGACTGTCTTCACAGGCTCCGTGAGGAGTTTGGGCCACGGGTCCTAGGCTAAGGCTCTGGGGCTTGGAGCGGGCTGGAGGTGGCCACTGAGAGTTGCGCACGGACTAAGAGAGCCCCGAAGGTCAGCACCCAAGGGTGACGGCAGAATCAGGAACAGAGCAGATGGTCTGAAGTCTACAACAGCCCAAAGGGCCAGAGCAGAGGGATCCGGAATGAGACAGGTGCACTAAGGAAGAACCAGAGGGTCTAGAATGGAGGGGAAGAGGCGCAGCCCCAGGAGCGCCCCCAGGGCCTGAGTCACAGCCACTGATGTTGTTTTCACTAAAGACCCAGCGCTTAAACTGTGCCTCCCGGAATTTGTATCTCGTGGCCCATGACATTTTCCTTAAAAGATTTTTGAGACTCACATAAGATTTCCAACTTTGTCCTTTGCCAAAGCAAGAGCTTAAAAAAATGCTAGCATCGTTTTATGAAATAATGGATATTTGAGCCCCCAAAATATAGAAAGAACAAATTCTCAGAATAAAGGACATTTATTTAACTTGACTACATACAGCTTCAGGACAATCACATAAAACATACTACATGAGCCATGGTTTTGCTCACTGCACCACAGACTGCTGGACTAGACTGGGAGGGAAGAAGCACCAAGCCAGTCTGGACATACTTGGAACCATCGAGTTCCATATGTGCGTGTCCTTCATCTCGCTTACGGTGACTGAGGAGGAGGAGCATCCTCTCAGGTCATTCCAGCACCAGGAGGCAAGCACTGTTGCCAGTCCTTCCAGAATCCCGTAGGCCTCTTCCACTTGCAGCACTTTGAGCCTGGTTCCCAGGGGCACTGTGCCATCCACTGCTCACACCCGACAGCCTAATGTAAGAAGGAGGAAGAACCCCAGTTCCTTTGCTTTGTGCAGGACCATCTTTGCACCTCTGTCCCTCAAGTATTAGAGATCTCACAAGTAGAAAGGCATTCATTGGCTTGTCCTGGGCAGATGGGTGGAGTAAATTCATAAGATGTGACCTTGAGACTCAAAAGCCTCTCGAAACCTGGGGCTTGAGTTTCAGACTTGGGTGGATGTTTGACATCTCCCCAGGCACAGAAAGAAGGGAGGGGAAATGGCATCCCAGGCCACAGGAACGTGTTGACAGGTCTTAGGCCTGCAGTCCTTGGTAAATTATAGAATCCTAAAATGTCAGTTATGAAAGAGCCCTTTTGGATCTACTAGTCCAAGACTCACAAAGAGGTGTCATCTCACAAGTCTATACCAGCTGAGTGGGAGTGGCTGCCTGGGATGCTGGGGAGAAATGAGGCTGAGCCTGACTTGAAGGGGGAAAAATGCTGGGATGGAGTTCATGATATGTGCCGTGGATTCTGAAAGAAGAAAAGCAGCACCCATTGGGACCTGGGCAAGCCCCCTTGTTACAATTTGGGAAACCAAGGCAGCAAAATGACTCCTCCAGCCCACCCAGCTCATCAGGCTCAGACTGCAGTCCCACCCCCATGTCGTCTACTGCCCATCCTACCCTGTCGTCTCCATGGACCTCGCTCTCTCCAATTGATGATTGTTTGCTCATCAATTTACCCACCTCGACCCTGTTTGACCCCTTCCAGCAATTCCCCCTTCCTGGTCCTTTCCTCCCCCTTTCTTTCTCCTTCTATAACACACTGAAAATTCAGAGTCTACACTGTTCCACCTGCTCTGCGGGGCCCTCACAGGGAGTTCTGTTTCAGGACATCCAGCCTACCCCACTGATGCCACTCTCTGGTTGGCAGGTCTTGAGCTGACACACTCATCTCCTTACTGTGGGCCTCTGTGCCTCTACCTGGGTTGGTGCATTCTGGTTCTGCTACTATTTCTTTACCTTTTGCGACACTTACCACACTTGACTTAACTAACATCTGAGTTGTAGCTATCCTTATACAGCAGTCTCTCCTTATCCGCAGGGATACATTCCAAGATCCCCAGTGGATGCCTGAAACCGCAGAGAGTACGGAACCCTATACACACAGGACTATGTTTTCTCCTATACATACATACCTACAATAAAGTTTACTTTATAAATTAAGCACAGTAAGAGATTAACAACAATAACCAATAATAAAATAGAACAATTATAACAATACTCAGAATGGCATGCAATTTAAACTTATGAATTGTTTATTTCTGGAATTTTCCACATACTATTTTCAGACCACGATTGACTGCAGGTAACTGAAACCACAGGAAGCAAAACCACAAATAAGGGGTGACTACTGTATTTATCAACAATAGGTCCTTTCGAGAAGCAGCTGGGTTTTTGTATACCACACGGGGCTTACATAGGGCACAAAATAAATATTTGTGAAGTGAGAAAATGAGAGGATGTAATTTAGTCTCATGTTACTCTTTTGTACTTTGGGGCTTCAAACACAAAGGACAATTTTTTAAATCTAACTGATAAATGCATTCTACTGCCTCTCTGCTATAGAACACAATTTCCACCCACACTATTGCAGTTTGCACACCGCTGTTCCGGGTCATCCCCACGTCTGCCTCTCAACCCTTCCCTCCTTTGCTTGGTGCAGTGGTTTGCAAATTTTATTTTAGCAGTGGAACCCTTGGATCAAGTGAAATCCTTCACCAAACCCCAAAGACAAAGCAGCGAAGAGCCAAGACACTCCAGGGAAGTGAGGGTGCCCTTACACTCTGCCTTGCTCCTTTCGGCAGCCTCCCCACCCCCACTGTGCCCCGGATCCCTAAAGGAGGATCTCACACGAGCCTCCCTCTTGGTTTTTCTCTCCTTCATCTTTTCCTCCAGCCCAGCCCACACTCAGCTACCAGCCTAAGATTGACACGGCTCTGATCCCAACACTCCTTCCAACCTGTCACTCCCTGGTACCATCAAGTCCAAATCCTTCCTGCTGGTTCCAAGACACGGAGGAATCTCATCACGCATCCACCCAACACCCCACTTCTCGCCTCTGGCCACGGCAATTTGGCTGCAGCGGATGTCCCGTGCACACCACGCAGGGTGCCCCAGGCCTGGGATGCCGCCCGCAGCTCCCTCTGCACCCCTCGCGTGTTCTTCTCGAGACCCCTGCCCCTGGCTTCTTCTCCCCTGCACCCCACTGCCTGCCACCACCTGTCGCACATGCCTGGATCCAGGGAGTCACCCTGACTCCGGCTCCCTCACCTCGCACATCCAGTCAATCGCCAGTCCTGGTATTTGACCTCATGAATGTATCTGATCCCGGGCTTCCCTCCCCTCATGGCCACGGCCTTCAGTTGGACACTCTTACCTCTCTCGCATCCAGAAGGGTCCCCCCGCCTAGCCAGTGCATCTCGTGGGGGCTGCAAGGGCCAACCACCCACAATGCCACCCCCTGCCATGGGTCCCCCTTGTTGAAAACCTTTCCACAGCCCCCGCTGGCTTTGCGCTAAGGTCCACGCTCCTCGGCCGAGCGTAAAAGGCCATTCGTGCCTGGACTGCCCTCCCGTGGCCCCTGACATCCCTGTCCTCCACCACAGGGAGAGGCAGGGATTCCTCCCGCCTCACTCAGTCACTCTCCACTCCATGTCCCCATGGAACCTCCTTTATGCTTCTATGATACAACTTGTCCTGATATATTATGATTTCTTACTCGTCTCTCTCTCTCCCACACTCAACCAAGAGCTGCTGGGAGCTGGAGGCACAGCCCATTCACATAATAGATGCTCAGTAAGTGCTTGGTGAACTAGACTTTTTTAGCAATTTGGAGAAGTCTTACCTCCTCTCACAGCCACAGTCCTAGCCTTCTCCACTTCTAGCTCCTCCACAGGCTTCCTCTATGTAGAGCCAGGCAAGAATAGGTACTCAATACGTACTAGTTCTAAGGCTAATGCATACGTGTCCCCTCCCCGCCAAATGAGGACAGAACAGCCCCTCTTAGCTGAAATAAAGCGATCCAGCTGAGGCTAAGTAGATCAGGAAATAGCTGCCAAAAACAGCTAAGCTAACTCATCCTAAGTGCCGCTGGCAGGCAGAGAACCACTGCTCCAGCTCTGCCTTGGAAAGGAGGAGGCTAGTCCCAGCCCCAAGCTCTTCTTTCTGCCCTGAGATCCCAAATAAGGCAGCCCAAAGCCCAGGCTAGAGAAAGATAACAGAGTGGATCAAACCGTGCTCACTGGGTTTCAGCTGCATGGTGCTGTGTGTTTTTTAAAGGAGAGAGAAAACAATCGAAAGGATGTCTTTTCTCTTTCAGGGACAAGCAGGAGCAAAATCACCCAGGTGGTCTTACCTTCTGCAGGGTTCTCCTAACAGGCCTCAGGGGGCAAGAGAGGTGGGCGGGGGCGGTTCAACTGCCTCCCACTGAGACCAGGAACAGCTACGTCTCTCTGTCATCAGCCCCTCCAGGGTATGATGGGGAAGGAAGGGAGGGAGGGAGGGAGGATGAGGATGCGTGTGCAGCAGCTACTACAGGTGGGCACTCTGCCAAGTGCTTTGCATGTGTCCTCTCCCTGAACCACAGAAACAGCCTCTGAGCTCAGTATCAGTCCTCTCTTCAAGCAGAGGGAACTGAGGCTTGGGGAAGTTCTTTGATTTGCCCAAGGGCAGAGGGCTAGCAAGTGGCAGAGCTGAAATTATAAACCGAGATGTCTGATCGCAATTCCAAGACGCTCTCTGGGGCACTTCCTCCCGCTCCCCCTTCCTCTGGATTTCCCCAGATCTCCAGCACGACCAAGCTGTGCTTGACATCCTGTCACTCTCTCCGCTTTCTGCTTGGTGAAGCAGCTCCACAGCCGTGTGACTTCTCGTCATCGAGGGAATTTACTCAACACCCGCATGCATACATGTGCCCTGCACAAGGTCGGGCAGAGCTAAAGATTAGCGGTGGATGGGGACTAGCACTGCCTGCCTGAGCCCAAGGCAAGTGGAGTGCTGGCACTGCCCCTCCTTTGAGTGTCTGTTCAAAACGTCACCCGTGATAACCAGGCCTTCCTGGACTCCCTAGCCAGTGTTGTCCCCATCCATCCTCTGTCACCCTCTATCATGACACAAAGAGTCTCATTATGTTGCCCATGCTGGTCTCAAACTCCTGCCTCAAGCAAAACTCCCACCTCAGCCTCCCAGGTAGCTGGGACTACAGGTGCAAGCCACCACACCCAGTTATGACACACTTATTTTCTCCTTGGCCCTTTCTAGAGTCTGGAATTACTCTTACTCAGGTATTTCCTTGTTCAGTGTCTGTCTGCCCCACGAGAATGTAAAGTCCAGCTATGACCAAGGTGAAGCAGGCTGTCCCAGAGTTCACTGAGTCACACTAGAACACCATGTCGGCTTATTCCGCAGGCCAAGTCGTTCTTCCCCTGAACCCCTCTATAAAGCAACTGGCCCCATCACTTGATTTACCGGTCTGAGATGCATGTAACATATTTACCTGATGTGAAGCTAGTCTCCAGCTGGATGTAGAGTCTCAAATCTGCCAGTGTCTGTCTCTGAGAGATTCCTCCAGAAGCTGAAAGCAACAGCCTAGATACAAAAGAGCCACTGCAAAATGAACCAAGGGCACCTCTCTAAGAAGCCACTCGTCGAGGACATCTGTGTTCTAGTTGCCCACACTTCCATCAGATTAAAGGAGGCGCTGCCCCCATTTTCCAATGAACTGGTTGTTTTCAGTCATAAGTTTTCGGCTTTAAGTTTAGAGCAGTGAATAAAAGTGCAATTCCTGGAATACTTACAAAAATGCAGATTCCAGGGCCCTGACCTTCTGATATTTTGTGACCTAGAGATTTTTCCTTCTTTACTGGACTCCTGCAAAAAGAGAAACCAGAGAGGTTGCTCAGTCCCTGCTTTCTTGAGAGAAAGAGCCATCTAAAAACAGGTCAACCTTTATTACTTGTGGACAAGTCATCAGCCTTGGTGACTTAGAGCTTGCTCACACAAATAACTTCTGGTCCAATATCATTTGAAAAACGCCTGCACGGATATTTTTTGAAGAACTGGACAGCTCAGTCACTCGCCCCCACCAAGGAGACACAGCAATAGGCTCCCACCCACCTGCAGTCATCCAGGCAGCTTGCTATTTCTACGCATGCTCCATACTTCCTTCTCAACCGGAGCTCCAAAATCTACATGTGGGTGGGGCTAAACAGTTACACTCAGCAGAGACATCAGATCAGGCCAACAGCCATGGCCCCGTCACTTACCTCACGGGGCACGTAGAATGAATTCCTTGAAATACCTTTCAGAAAGACCTCACCCAGCCTCCGTTCCCTTCCAAAAGCCAAAAACTCTGGTTTGGAGGAAAAGAAGCCCCACAATAAGGTCTCTTCAGCTCTGCATACAACTTGAAGCCTGCCTTCTGCTTCTCCGTTTCACATAGTTATTTCTCTTCATGTAGGGAAGCTGAACTTACAACCTCAGTACGAAATCATCGCAGAACCGTTGTACTTGAGGTACCATGAAATTCACGATAGATGCTAAAGAAACCATAAGTCACAATCACCCCCCAAAATCCCAAACCTAAGAAGAAGCAAAAGACTAAATAAGCCTTTGAGATATCCCAAAATTTCATTGGTGGTGAAATTTCACGGCCCAGACCAACAGCATGGAAATAATCCCGTGGACAAATGTAGCTTAGATTCCCAACAACCCATGTTCAGAAGAGACCCCTGGCTCTAGACCTTCTCCCACCATGAACTACCTCCTTTCGCCTGATGGCTCCATGGCTCCACCCCATGCATGAGCCAGAGGCTCAGGAGGAGGCCCACTCACACAGCTGAGCATCCTCACCAAGAATGCAAATCCTGGCTCTCCACCATCACTCCCTCACCCCCACAATTTAATTCATCAAGTTTGGTTGTCGATGGCAAGTCTACTTTTCAGTTAATTTTAGGTGTGCTACTTCCTTCCCACTTCAAAGTGGAAAACAACTGAAGAACCACCTAGTTAGAGGAGACAATGCGTGGAAGTTTTCTTAAGAGTTAGTCAACCTGGCCAGGCATGGTGGCTCAGGCCAGTAATCCCAACACTTTGGGAGACTGAGGTTGGAGGATCGCTTGAGGCCAGGAGTTCAAGACCAGCCTGAACAAGAGCAAAACCCCATCTCTACAAAAAAAAAAAAAAAAAAGAAAAATCAGCTGGGCATGGTGATATGCACCTGTAAATCTCAGCTACTCAGGAGGGTGAGGCAGGAGGAGCCACTGAGCCCAGGAGTTTGAGGTTGCAGTGAGCTATGGTGATGCCGCTGCACTGTAGCACCTGGGCAACAGAGTGAGACCCTGCCTCAAAAAAATTTTTAAAAAAAGTCAATCAGAGGTACCCCTGTTTCCCATATAAAATACAGTTATCCCCCCTTATCCAAGACCCCAGTGGATGCCTAAAACTGCAGATGGTACCCAACCCTATAGATGCTATGTTTTTTTCTCTATAGTAACGGGTGGGTAGTGGGTACGCTGGACAAAGGGATGGTTCGCATCCCAGGTGGGACAGAGTGGAACAGTGTGTGATTTCATCATGCTCCTCAGAACAGTGCAAAATTTAAAACTTATGAATTGTTTATTTCTGGAATTTTCCGTTTGGTATTTTTCGGACCACGGTTGATGGTGGGTAACTGAAATCACAGAAAGCGAAACCGTGGATAAGGGAAGATTACTGTGTGCAAAATTAAATTATACCAAGACAGCTCTTTATGTTTTTCATTCCCTCGTGGATTTGGGTGTCATCAGAACTGCACAGTATTTCGAACCTGCGTTTCTCTCCCCAAGCACACGAGCTATTCGCCAGCCACAGCAGCGGTGCCCACTTGGCATTTCTACTCCTCTGTTGTTGCCTTTCCAGCCAAGAACTCTGGCCTTACATACCTGCTCCCCACTAAGCAACGCTTTCTTAAATGTGACCTGACAACCCAATTCAGTTCACTCCCCCGGCATTATATTTCCATTCAGCAAATTTATACCTCTCAGTATGCAATTAAGAAGGAAATATGGTCCGTGTACCCCCTACGTGTTTCAGCAGGAAGAAAAATGTTTACAGCTGACTTAAAACGAAAACTCCTAGCAAGCTAGGATCCAAAACTCAGATCACAAGTAAAGAGTTTGCCCTTCTCAAAGTGGTTTCCTCTCTGGCCAAGGGTGCCTTCTCACTGCCCTTCATGTCAGGACCTTCCCAGCCAGCCACCTAGTATACAAAGGAGAAATTCAAGGGCCGAAGTAAGCAATTGGCCTGAGTGAGTTGCAACCGTGGGCCCTGACTTCAAGACACTACCTGTCTAAACATGTCCCTAGCATCCAGGCGCTTACCCAGGGGCTCATCTCCATCAATAGCTCTTCTGTTTGGGGTTTGCAAACTCTGCTGGCAAAGGTTGTTACTGTTGGCAGATGTGAACAAGAACGGTGCTGGCTGGTGTTCCTCTAAGCCAACCAGGCTGCTGCTCCTCGTGCCTGTGAGAAGAGCCTGAATGACACCGCCACTGGCCAGCAATCCGGCGTCAGTCCTCCCCTTCCCTCATCCCCTCGTCTGGGTCATGTTTCAAGTGTTTTGGTTACTGTGGCACGATGCCTGTGAATGTTAAATATTCAGCAATCTTCAGGCTCCTCAGTGCTTTTGTGTAAATAGGTTGGCTTTGAGAAAAGAACAAGCTGATCTGAATGAGAGGGAGCAACACAGCAAGGGAGCAGAGTCAACAGTTCACATGAAGTTGAAAAGGAAGAGGCCGCCTATTCAACGAGACACACACACCACAACACAGCCGGGAGGAACTAGGGCACGTCTTTACGGAAAACAGTGCGGTACAGGAGGGGCTAGGAGTGTGAGTCCCCAGGAAATGAATCCCGCAAGGCCTTGGTAAATAGGAACCTCTCTGGGTCTTGGTGTCCTCTCAAATGGAGAGATTTGGACCAACTTGATAGGACTGTTCACAAAGATTAAATGAAATGAGGCATGTGCTTGGCTCAATAAATGCGAGCTCCGAATGGTAACCAAAACACACTGCTAAAGGGAGACCTGAAAGTTATCCAAAGCAAGCTTTCATCTGCAGATATTTAAAATCTGGGAGTTCAGAAAAGGGATGCATGTGTATATGTTTTCTACAGACACACACTCTTAGCCTATATTCTTTGGAATAAACAATGATGCCCAAATAATAGTGATACAGGCTACTACGTGCCAAGCACTGTACTTGGCATTTTGTCTACACTCCTTTCATCTTCGCAACAGCCTTGGAGGCGTGACTAGGGTCCCATTTCTCAGATGGGGCATTTGAGACTCAGAGGGAAGAAGTTACTTACCTCTGACTACACTGTAGTTAGTGGCAGATCCCAGGGACCAACTTCAGGGCTGCCCAACACTCACATGCAGGTTCTTATCACTGCACTGCACAGCCTCTGTCTTAAGGAGAAAAAGCTGCTAAGTGCAAGTGGGAAATGTCCATCCAGCATGGACCGCCTGTTTCCCAGATGCTGACTATGTGAAAAAACTGCTAAAGTAAGCTTTGGCTCAGAGAGAGCTGCACTCCTCCTCATGTGAGCCGCCAGTCTGTGCTGACAACAAACATGTTCCAAAGAACTACCCAAGTCCCTCTCCTACCCAGAGAATTCCCCTCCCCCATGTGGCAGCCCCGACAAACTGCCGAGGGCCCCCTATTCTAGAGGTGTGACCTCTCTCCAGTATGTGGAGACAGCAAATGTACCACAGGAACATGGGATACTCTCAAAGCGCAGCCACATGCCAGGCCTAATTAGCTTATTTTTACCTATGCTGCTCCTCCCAGCAGTGTCCAATCCCTGCAGCCAAAAGGCTAAGAACCCGGCTGCCAGCATCTCTGCAGCGGCTTCTCAGAGCCTGTTCATAATTAATTTTATAAAGGGCCTTGGCTCCCGATCCTCATTCCATGTGCCTGATTCAGGTGAGGTCATGACAGTAATCCTTGCCAAAGCTCTGTCCAATGGAAGAAGCTGTTGTTGGTGTGCACATGTGTGCACGTGTAAGTTTGTGTGTGTGTGTGGGCGTGTGTGTGTGTCTGTGTGTGTGTAAGACAGAGAGAAAGAGAATGAGACAGAGAAAAAGAAACACTCCCCAACACATAAAGAAACTAACAAATGAGGCTCTCCTGCTTTTCAGATCCTGAACTACCCATTTTCTTTCTTTTTTTTTTTTAGGAAGGATCTCTCTCTGTTCCCCAGGCTAAAGTACAGTGGCATCACCATAGCTCACTGCAGGCTCAAACTCTCAAGTTCAAGCGATTTTCCTGCCTCAGCCTCCCGAGTAGCTGGGACTACAGGCACATGCCACTATGCCCAGCTAATTTTTCTGCTTTTTGTAGAGACAAGGTCTCACTATGTTGCTCAGGCTGGTCTTGAACTTCTGGCCTCAAGCAGTCCTCCTGCCTCAGCCTCCCAAAGTACTAGGATTACAGGGGTGAGCCACCATGCCTGGCCAGTACTTTTTTCATTCAGTGGTTTTTGGGTGAGTGCCAGGCATTGCCCTGGGCACTGGGGATGTAAAAATGACTGAGATCCATGATCTCTGTCCTCAAGGGACTCACCATCAAATGGAGACTCTACACATGTAAATGACAATACAGGTGATTAATGCCATGAGAGGCATTAGTACAAGCTATACATGAGCACCAACAGGGAACATCTCACTCAGTCTTAGAAGATCCAGGAAGACTTCCTGGAAACCACTAAAAACCCAGAATCTAGCATAGAGCCTAGCACAGTGGATTAAATAAAGTGTCTTTTACATTGATCAAAAGTACCTTCTACATTGACTCCTTGAAGTCCAAATAATTGACTAGACCAAAAGGGGAGGAATACCAGCTAGGAATCCTTTTGCCTACTCCAAGTAGCCAAACAAACATGGATTTATTTTTCTCACATAATAAGAAGTCCAGAGATAGGTGGTAGTTCTTACTGCCCCAGCATCTGAAGGATGTCAGGAATAACATCTCGGTTATTCTTTTGATCTTTCCCTCATGGTTACAAGATAGTTGCCATAGCTCCAGACATCACATCTGCCTCCAAAGCCCAAAAATAGCATGAGGCATGGCATCGACGTTGGCTTCTCTTTTTAAAGAAAAGTTTTCCCTCGAAAGTGCCCCAGTGGGGTTCTACTCTCTTATCCTTGGCCAGACCTTGCTACATGGCTACCCTTAGTTGTGAGAGAACCCAAGAAAGTGAGAATGTTGCTTTTAGGCTCCATAGTGAAGGCAACAATGGAAGACAGAAGTTGGGATGATGGGCTTTGGATGAGCCAACCATTAGAGTCAGCCATAGTATCCCTGTGTCTGTTTTTCGTCAACACTTCCTTCTCTCATTTACTATCCATTCAATGGACCAATAATTATTACTTGTCTTTGTGGTAAGGTCCCTGCCTGGAGACGCACACAAATCACGAGAATGTCCTGCAGTAAGGACTGAGATGAGAATGGGCAGGGAGGGGCTCGGGGAGCTTTTCTGGAGAAGTCTTTTCTCACCTCTTTGTGAGCCTTTTCCCACCTATCCTCCTCCCCCTACAATTACTCAAGTGCTACCTATTCTTTTTTTTATTACTTTTAAATGTAATTGTGGTAAAATACATATAACATGAAATTTACCATCTTAACCATTTTCAAGTGTGCAGTTCAGTAGTATTAAGTACATCCACTTTGTTGTGCAACCCATCTCCAGAACTCTTTCCTTCATCTTATAAAATTAAACCTCTATACCCATTAAACAACTCCCCATCCTGCCTTCCCCAGCCCCTGGCAACCACCATTCTACTTTCCGTCTCTATGAATTTGACTGCTCTAATATCTCCCCTACGTGGAATCATGCAGTATCTGTCCTTTTCTGACTGGCTTATTTCACTTCGCATAACGTCCTCAGGGTTCATTCGTGTTGTAACATGTGTCAGAATTTCTTTCCCTTTTAAGGCTGAATAATAGTCCCCTGCACGAATATGTCACGTTTTGTTTGTCTATTCATCTGTTGACAGAGTCAATGGACATCAAGTCCTACCTATTTCTTAACGCCCCCAATAAAACGTTTTCTCCCACGATGACCAGAACAATCTGGCACTCAGGAACCCTTCTCTGTGTAGGCCCTGTCTTTGTGAGAAATAAATAAACATCTCTTGGTTTAAGCCACTGACATTCTGCATTTTCTGTTAGTCAAAGCCAAGCCTAATCATTATTAATATACCTAATTTGTCAAATAGATACCTCCAGGGGCTGATAATCAGATGATATGTATATTAGTTTGTTGCCATAACAAATACCACAGACTAGGTGGCTTAAAAAGCAGAAATGTAGTTTCTCACAGTTCCAGAGGCCTGAAGTCCAAGATCAAGGTATCATCAGCATGGGTGGTCTCTCCTGAGGCCTCTGTCCTTGGCTGCCTTCTCGCCATGTCCTTGCATGGCCTTTCCTCTGAGGGTGAGCACCCCTGCTGTCTCTGTGTCCAAATTGCCTCTGTTTGTAAGGACACCAGTCAGATTGGATTAGAGCCCACCCTAATGGCCCCATTTTAACTTAATCACCTCTTTAAAGGCCCTATCTCTAAACACAGCCACATTCTGAGGTACCGGAGGTTAGGATTTCAACACATGGATTTGGAGCAGGGACATAATTTAGTCCATAACAGTATGTAACTGTGTGATCACACCAGTTGCTAAAACACTCCTATACTAACCAGTAAATAGAAGCCACCCTGCCCCGCTGAGTGACCTGGCCTCCTCTACATCCGCAGAACCCTCCATCATCCTGCAGTCAAAAGGTTAATGCTGGATTAGTCGGTAAATATTTTTAATACCTCCCTGCTTCTATTATAAAATGGTTAGAATTAATTGAGACAATGCCTATAAAGTACTTAACATAATGCCTGGAGCCTAGTAAATAATAAATTTTTGCTCTTATTAAGTTATAATTATTGGTCTGGCATAGTGGCTCACACCTACAATCCCAGCCCTTTGGGAGGTGGAGGCAGGAAGATCGCTTGAGGCCAGGAGTTCAAGGCTGCAATGAGCTGTGATCACACCACTGCACTCCAGCCTGGGCAACAGAGAGAGACTCTGTCTCAACAAAAAAAAAAGTTATAATGATTATAAGACATTTAGAAACCAGGCACTATAAACCACTTAGAAAGAACTTGATAGCACTTTTTGGAAAAACATTTTCTCCAAACACTGTTTAAATCAGTTCAACTTAACTAAGGTCAACGACCCAAGCCACTTCAGGGAATTTGTCTCTAGTCAGAGACATTGGCGTCATCCGCAGGGAGGAGGAAGGCTTGCTGGAAGCTTGCAGAGCCCGCTGGCTGGTGGCTAGTCTGACTGGTGCGGGAGGGGGCCAGGGGGAGGGCACCCAAAAGCTGTGCTTCTGTGTGAGGCCAATTTGTTTCTCCGAAGCTTTCGGTTCTAGCTTGGCCTCTGTCTACACACAAAGTAAAAAACACGAAAAATTAAGAATTGTTTTAGGACTCACTTGTTTTGCTTCACCTTTATAAATAGTAGCAGTTAATGGTTTGGGTTTTGGGTTTCTTTTTTAAGTGAGAAATTTTTCTCACCTCTCCTGGCCATCTGCACGCCCGTGCACACCGCAGAGTGTGCAGCATTTAGCTGCATTCATCAGCCACACTAATCCTACTGGCTTGTTTGCCCAAGTCATGCCAAAACCATCGGCTTGGCTCAGCATCTCACCCTCACTTGGCTGGTGATTTTGATGACCTCTCCCCCGCTCCTCTCAGAACTGAGTGTCCAAAGAAAGACCTTGGATTCAAACTTGCTGTCTGCCCAGACTCAACTTTGCTGAAACTGTGACTTCCAGGCTTCAACCACTCCCCCTCTGTGCTGCTGATTCAAATTTTAAAATTCCCCCAGGAGATTAGTCAAATCAGTAGGAGGAGTCATGTTACAGAAATGATCCCAGAGGGTTTCATCAGTAGGTCTCACCAACAAAAACGCCGGGCACCCACTCACGCCCCGCGTGGCCTCGGTGTGATAGGAACAGGGAGCCTTTGGCCCGAGCAGCCCCGGGTCTGCCCCTGGTGGCAGCGGGGCGGGAGCGCGATGGCTGATAAAGGAACCAGGAGCCAGGAGTGATCTAATAAGGAGCAGGTCCCACCACAGGATCTTAAACAGAGCAGGGGCATGACCAGAATGGCGATGGGGGCTCCATTCTCTGGGCTGGGTGATTGGAGAAGGTGGGACGCAGGAGAGGGGACAGCCGGGACAGACACTACAGCCATGAGCATGAAAAGGACAGATCCTGACCTGTGCCGGGTGACGGGGAAGAGACGCTGCTGGGACTCTGCAGAGGAGAAGTTGCCGGGGAGGACAGGACTCGGTTGTCCGTACATGGGGTGGGGAAGGCATAGGAATCAGAGGTGGCTTCCTTTCTCCCCCAAGAGAGTGCTGGAACTGGAATCAGGGCTCTCAGAAAACAACTGAATGCAAAAAGCCAAACCCTGACATTCCAGAAAAGGAGCAGGGAAGTTCTCTAAACTCAGGCTAATGTGAAACTAGTCTGCTGTTTAAGTCGGGAGCAGCAAATCCAGCCCAACGCCCAGGTGTAACCACAGCCCACAAGGTGACAGAATAAAAAGGGGTAACAGGGCCAAAACGTGCCTTCGAGCCAGCGAGGTGCTGGAGAAAGCTCTTACCGGGAAATTTGCACAGCCGTTCTTAAAAATTAAGTTACATAAACTTACAATTAAACAAGTTATATTAAAAACAAAGGTGATAAATATTTAAAACTCATCGCTCCCTAGTTATTTTACTATTACTACAGCAGACGCTCTTGTGCTCGTTTATGCCTGCTGGATCTGTACGGTCCAAACGCTATGGAAGGGTGTGCCACTGTACCTCCCTTCCCAACTCTGTGTTTAATGATGCGATCAGACGTGGTGGGATTGTTTACACCGCAGAAATTGGCAAATGCTACATATCGGCTGTCCCAGGTCAGGGCTCTATGGAGCAGCCTCCTGCTGGAAGAAAGCTAGAAAAGGCTGGATGTTCCTCAGTAAAAGAGAGCCCAGGCCTCTGCAGCCCCTTCCTTCCCTAAGGCAATACTCCATCCTTAGAAGCCTCTTCCTCCACCTATCTGCCTTGCAGACTTTGGCTTCCCAGGCGTCAGGCTTAGGGCTGGAACGGAACCTTTAAGTGGCCTGCATGAAAGCCTTTGATGTCTTCAGGATCTTCAAACCTCCCCACATCTCTTCTTTGCAGCTGAAGGAGGCTTCCTCGGGGCAGCACTACATTCCCTGCTGCTACCCAGGCTCCTTCAGAGATGTCAATTCAGGTCCCAGCAGTATGTTGCCAGGGCACGCCCAGAGATGGGCAGGACGCTCCCCTACCGCACCCCCTGCACCTCGGCAGTAGATACCAAGTGGTTTCCCCCCAAGAAATCTACTTAAATGTAGTTAACAGACAAAGGAAGTCACCAAAGGACAACTTAATAGGCCTTTTTAAAAGGTGGATGGTGCTGTTCCAGCCTCTCAAGAGGGTCCTGGAATCTAAGCCCCTCTCTCCAAACCCCCCGTCACCACCACCACCGCCTTCGTTCAGGCCCCCTTACTTTTCACCCCAGCTCTGTAACAGCCGCCTCACTCAACTCCCTCCTTCTGGTTTAGTGGCCCTCTGTCCTGCCCATCCACTCTCCACGTGGCAGGCACCCGTCTTTCCTGATTATGCGTGCGATCCTCTGAGGCCACTGCCTGCAGCTCACATTCCAGGGCTGGTACACCAAGCCCTCCAGACCTGGTCTCTGACCCTTTCTGGCCTCACCTCTCTCAGCAACCTCCCCTGCTCCCCCAATTCTTTCCTGAAGCCCCATCCCCTGGCTCCCCGGGCCCTTCTCTTTGTGGTGAGAGTAATCCAGTCTCACCACAAAGCACACCCCTGCCTGGCCTTTTGGCTGGTCTTCAAGGCTCAGCTCAGGGTCATCTTCCCCGATATGGAGCTGGGTGCCTCTCTTCTGGGGCCCCCAGCATCCTAGGCTTCCTACCAGTGGTGCACTTACCACCTGGAATTAGCCTCTCTTGCTGCAGGTGCCAAGCCCCGTGCCCTGTGCCCCCCAGTGGGAACTGCATCTTTCTCATGGAGGGACTTTATTCCCAGCATTTAGCTTGGCCTGGCACACTGTGAGCATGCAGTAAATGTTTGAATGAATAGATGATGACATCAGAGCCTTGGTGTGTTGGCACTTACAAGTGTGTAGTCTCAGGGGAGAAAAGGTCAGTGGTTTAAGAACACAAGCTCTGGAGGGACTTGGATGCATATTCTAGACATGCACGCCTCACTGTGTGGCCTCGGGGCGTCACTAATGTGAGTGCTTATAAGAAGTCTCTGTGCGTTCACTCGTTTAATCCTCACAAGCACTCTACAAGGGACACACTGCTGAGGCTATTATTATTACTTTTTAAAAAAAAAAACAGAAGAGTAAACTGAGGCGGGGACATTACATAACTTGGTAAATGGGAAAGTCAGGATTGGAAGCCTCACACTTAACCACTCAGCTATACTGTGTATCAGTAGCTTAGCTCAAGGCCGGACACACTGTAAGTACAGTACTCAAGAAATGTGAGCCTCCCCCAGACTACAGCTTGGGGGATCCTCCAAACTCAAGTCAATTCCTGATCCATCCTCTGCCATAATCCAGAACATAATCTTCTACCACTGGTGTCCTTTTGGCCTGAGAACCAACGTCACTAGAGGAGGTTTCCTTCATGCAAAGAAACAGCCTGGGTTGTCATCAAAATGACGAAAAACTAAGAAGGCTGGGCAAGGCGAACCTCATTATCTTGAGAATTCAGTTTCCTTATCTGTAAAATAGAGTGGAAGGAAATAAAGGCATTGAGGACCTCACAGTTGTTCTTCAGTTTAACTGAGATAAGAATTGTTAAAGTGGTTTGTAAATAATGCAGGCTATAAAATGTACTAGTTCATAGGGGAAGGTCAAGGGGGTAGAGTGATGGTTCTGGTGGGTGGCAGAGACTGTGGAGTCATTTGGACAGGACTCCTCCCAGGTCCCTCCTCCTCCTCCTTCCATTCAGCCTGGACACCGGCAGAAGGGCAGCCTTCAGGTCCATTGCTGGGTACGAATAAAACTCAGGATTTCTGTGCTGGGGGTTTTATTACAATTTTTTTTTTTTTTTTTTTTTTTTGTAATTGACATGCTATCCAAAAGCTTATCTGCTATGTGACTACAGTCAGCCCTCCAAATCTGTGGATTCAGCCAACCGCGGATCAACAGTACTTGTGGAAAAAATTCCACAAAGTTCTGTATCTTTGATAAAGGTCTGAAAAAAGGCAAAATGTATTACAAGTTGTCTCAAAAACCCCCATTCTTTTTGAGAATTAAAACCTGCATTCCTGCCCAAGGCCAATAATCAAAGGGGCAGAAAAATGGTCTTTATTCTTTGTTCTCTAGTAGCTGAAACCACAGGAGATGGTTAAACAGAGTTGTCCAGAGGTCACAAGATCATCTGCACTGGAGATAAAATGGACCAAAACCACCAACCACAGTTAAACAACAATAGCCCAAAGACACTGGTCACATAGACCCGAGCCCAACCTCTGGAAACCCCCCTTTAAAAAGCCCTGTATTTCTGCTTAAAGGCAGGACAGCAGCTTTTTGAGATGCTAGTCTGCTGCCCTCCTCATTTGCTGGCAAATTAATAAACTTCCCTTTCCTTTTCCTCAAACCACTTGAACCCATTCTTCATTCTTGCTGATTCAGCTGATTCGGCCTCGTGGACAAGTTCTGAACTTTCAGTAACAGTTTCACAAAGCACAACTTGAATTTGCTGCATGTCAAGTACTACCCAGGTCCTCACCAATGAAGTGATGAGTAGGCATTGTATTAGGTGTTGCAAGATGTGCGCAGGTTATAGGCAAACGCTATGCCATTTTACAGAAAGGACACGCGTATTGGGGGAAGGGATGTACTGTAACCAATCCCCCATGGACATCCAGGATCACTGCATTTTGCCTTTGATATCACCACGAAAAAAGGACTCTAAAACAACAACACACATACACACATACACACATTCACACCCCTGAAGTCATTATTTATAAATGGAAAAGAATTTCTGATGAAGGCCAGTTTATACTCATTCCATATAGGGTTTTGCTTGTTTGTTTGTAATGCAGAACCATTAGTTTCTCGTTTTGTAGAGTTTAAATCACTAGAAAAGCTATCACTGGGCAGATACCAACAGAGTTGGCAGCCTGACTTCACAAGGCAGGGCTAAACATTTGCATTTCCTTGCTTTTGTCTGCTTAAGTTCAGAAACTAAAGTCCTCATCAACAAGCTTTTTACATTTGAATAGATTACAAAGTGTTTATAGGTCTGAGTCCCTCCAAGACAGTAGTTAATTGGCCTCCCAAACAACAGCCAGAGAGTCTCATTATCCTGATTTAACAAAGGAAGACACTTCATCCGGAGAAGTTAAGGGACTGGATCCAGGCCCTAGCGCTGAGTCTAATCATCACTGTCATCAGCATCATTATCATCGTCACTAATTTTTAACATGCTAGGAGGGCACTCCAACAATCTGTCCTTGTCCTCCAGAAGCTCATAGATTAATAGGCCTTTGATGTAACCATTTCTCAAAGAGCTAAGTAGGTAATAAAACATAAATATTTATTGAAGGTAATACTGGTACCTCAGGCCTCCTTCTCCATTAGAAGGAGTCCAAGGAACCAAATCCAAAACCAGGGGCGGCCGCCTCTCTGCTGAATATCTCAGTTTCCCCACAGTAGTAAAGAATTAGTACCCCCTGACAGTGTCTGTTTTCCTAAGGATCAGCCAGGATATTTGTTAGACTCCCAGATTCCTGGGTCCCTGCACTGCAGGCCTGGGGTGGGTCCAGAATCAGAGTCCATGGGAATTGCTATTTTAACTAAGGATGCAATAGAGGTCAGGACAAAAGCTTTGGGGCTAAATGTGTCCAAGGCATTGTCATTGTTCAATGTGGCCCTCACAGCTGCTGACCCAGAAACAGGGCTTATTTTTAGAAATTTGGACAAACCCACAGCCTGACAGATCACTTTTCTCTATAGTACAAAGAATCGAGTTGAACTAAGAACCTTGAACAAATAGTAACATGGTCACATAATTAGGACCTTTTTCCACGGGGCACAGCCTGCCCAAGAGCAGTCAGAGGAGCATAACGGTGAGGACCAGCCCGAGCCTCGGTGTTAAGTGACCTTGGGCAAGTTACTTACCTTCCTTGAGCCCCAGTTTCCACATCTGTGAAGTGAAAATAACATGCCACATGGATAAACCTTGAAAATATGATGTTAAGTGAAAGAAGCCAGACACAAAACATCACGTTATGTGATTCCATTTGTGTAAAATGTCCAGAGTAGGCAAATCCATAGAGAAAGAAGGAGATTAGTGGTTGCCAGGGGCTGGGGGAGGGAGCAATGTGGGGTCACTACTTAATAGGTAGGCGTTTCCCTTTGGGGTGATGAAAATATTCTAGAACTAGATAGTTCTAATGGCTGCACAACATCGTGAATGTACTAAATGCCACTGAAGTATCAACATTACAATGGTTAAAATGACTAATTTTACGTGCATTTTACCACAGTTTCTTTTTTTAAATGCAACGAACAATAAATAGCCTCCACTCTGTCTCCCCACCAGGCAGTGAGAGAGTAAGGACCCAGCAGTGGCGAGTGGTGTCTGGCCGGAGCAGGCTGGAGCTAGAGTATCCTCCACCTCACAAGCATCTTAGAACCAGACTGATTTTTGTGTGCCCATGAGAAAGTCTCCTTCCATAAGCAGATTCTGCACATGTAGGTGCTTTATTTCATTCATTCTTTTTTTTTTTTTAATAGATGGGGTCTTACTCTGTCACCCAGGCTAGAGTGCAGTGTCACAATCATAGCTCACCGCAGCCTCTGCAGCCTCAAACTCCTGGGCTCAAGTGATCCTCCTGCCTCAACCTCCCAAGTAGCTAGGACTATAGGTACACATCACCATGCCTGGCTAACTTTCAAAAAAATTTTGTAGAGACGGGGTCTTGCTATGTTGCCCAGGTTGGTCTCAAACTCCTGGCCTCAAGCAATCCCCTGACCTCAGCCCATTCTGTTAACTTTTTAAACTGCCGTGCAGGAAACTAAGCATATCAGAGCTTGTAAGTGGCACAGCTACGTTTGAATCCAATTCAGTCTGAGACCAAACTCTAGGCTTTTTCTATAATAATATACTATATCCCAAGAGACAAGACATTAATTTTTATAAATACCCATATACTTTATATACTCTTTACATTTTACTAAAGACTTCATATTTATTCTCATAATAACCCTGTGGAACAGGTGTTATCTCCATTTTATAGACGAGGCGAAAGTGTCACAGCTGGTAACTGGCCCAGTCCCCCAAACTTACTCCTCTTCTCTCTCAGACTGGTTCCCATGCAGAGTAATTATCTCACAAACAGAAATAGGGTAGGTCCTGGGAGAACTTTCCAGAGATCAAGGGTGTGAGAAAATAAAGCCTTTGTTTTGGGTTTGCTTTGTTTTTGTAAACCCTGGATTGCTAGCCAAATATTTTCCCATCAGATATGGAAATACTGTCCCTGCCCCACCCTAACCCTACTGCCTCCCAGGTCCCTAACTGAACATTAGCTCAGTTAAATTCATGTTTTACTCCTAAGAAAAAGTCCAGGGGAGGAAGGGTGTCTGATGCCTCTAGCAGCTGAAAAAGAACAGACAAAAAAAAAGACAATAGATAAAAAATTCATGGGAACATGAGGTATTAAGACTTTGTTCATTAAGCTAATACTTATTGAGCATCTACTATGCCCCAAGTATGATTCTAGGCAGATATAGGATACAGTGTTAGAAAAGATGGATACCTGACTTCTGATCTTGAGCACCTTGTAATCGAAAATGCAGTATTACCTAAACCTGAGGCATCCCCCTTAAGAGAGATTTTAAAAATACAGATTCCAGGGTCCTAACTCCAGAGAGTTTAAGTGGAGCCCAGCAATCTGGATTTTTGAAAAGCTTTCCCAGTGATGTAAAGGAAGAGCCAAGTCTGAGAACCAATGACCAGGCCCAGTCCCTCACATACTTGCCCAGTCGTAAGAGGCACACAGAGTACTTGTTAAGCCTGTAGGTAGATTCCCAGGCCTTTGTCCTTGGATGGTGCCCTGAAATCAGAATGTTTAATAAGCACATTAGATAATTCTTGGGATCGAGCAAGTTTGGGAAACACTGCTCTAGCAGTCTTAGAAACATCATCTACAACCCAAATCTCATCCCTCAAGCCCTAATCATTTCACACAGGAACATTTTGGTTCCACAAGACATTTTGGTTCCCTCATCATAGAATGAAACCAGTTACCTGTGTCAAACACCACCATTCAGGAAGCACTCCATTCTCACAAGATTCTGCCCCCATCAGCAAAAATTCAGTAAGAAAGATGACACGCCACGTATGCGTTTGTGCTATAAACCATAACCATCAAATCGACTTGCACAAACTCTGATTTCAAAGAGATTGTGTTTCTGTGCTAAAACCTTCCATGCCAGGTTAACCAGAAGACATTTCTCCTGTAAAGCCATGAACCTGTATATACCTCTGATGGCTTGTAAATAAATAATGGACATAAAAATAGCAATAATGAACTTGGAAAATACTAGCTAATTTACACCATAATAAAAATACCCAGGGATCTGTAACAATTGAAGGACTGATGCCAGCCTCCCTAATAAGTACACCAAACATATTATTCTACACGCGAGTGTAATTTCTAAATTGCAGTGTATAATTCAGAAGGGTGTATGCTCTCTGAAAGGCGAAGAAGTATTTATATGAGTGCTATTACTCAGCTGCATCATTCCCTGATGAGAAAAATCAAAGGAATTATTGGAAAATGTATTCATTGAGGCCCAGGAGCAGAACGTTTCAGAAAAAGGCTATCATTAATCTTTATGCAGTTGTGGAGATAAACCAGTGCTCCACACCACATGAAACGTGCAGAGGTGTGAGCCTTTGTGTGAGTGGCCTCGCTCCTTATGCCACCCGCCCGGTAGCTGAGAGAGCTGCCACTGCTATGCATCTGTGCCCCGGCAAAGCCTGCACGAAGGCTGGCCACTGACCAACACTGGGAACTGTGGGGAAAGCGGCTGCGGGTGAATGGATCACCACACACCAGTCAACTTTCCCAAACCCAAATCTGATCCCAAGGATTATAGTCGTTGGCAGCCACCATCTAAGCTCCTAATTTGGCATAAGGGATCCTCCAAACAACAGCCCTGCCTCCTTCTACGGCTGCATTCCTAGCCTTTTCTCCCCTCCCCTTTCTACTTCCTCACTTTGCATCTTACACTCCAACAATTAGAGCGTTTTGAGTTTTCTAAGCGGTTTCAAATGGGGACAATTTTGCACACACACAGTCTCCCAATGGACATTCAGAAACTCTGAAGACGTTTTTGATTGGGCTACAAGCATCTAGCAGGTAGAGGTCATGGATGCTGCTGAACATCCTATAGTGCACAGTACAGACCTCCATAAAAAAGAATGATCCAGCCCCAAATGTCAATGGTGACACTTTTGAGAAACTCTTGCTTGATAAATTGCACTAACGGCCCCAAATCTTTACCCATCCCTACATCCGTACCTTAAGTCACGTCATTCCGCAGTGTTCTCTCATCACAGGCAGGGCTGTATCCCCACCCCTTGACTCTGGTCTCATCTATGTGACTTGCTTCGGCCAAGACAATGTGGCAAATGACAGCACACGTTTCTACTTGTTGTCTCGCACCTCTGCTGGTGCCATGACAAAGACACACGAGTGGTCTGGTACCAGGAAGAGGATGAGTGACACATGGAATGGAGCCAGCCCCTAACTAAGCCCAGCCTAAATCTGCCAATACACAGGCAAACTCATGAGAAATTACTGTGATAAGCCATGGAGTTTGGGGGGATTTGTTATGCAGTCACACCTAATTATTACACACACAGTGCTGCTTCATGCTTTTGTACATGCCGTTCCCTATGCTTAAAAAGACTCCTTACTCTCTCTCACTCCATCTTACTTGGAAAACTATACTTAATCTCTGAAAACCCAACTCAGAGATCTCCTTTTCTGGAAATCTTTCTTGGTTTCCCTGCAGAAAAGTAATCAGTCCCTCCTCTTCTACATGCTTCTACTATTGCACTGCCATGTTTGTATAAACTTGTCTTTATCTCTTAGTAGATAGCGAACTCTTTGAGAGCAGAGACTTTGTCTCAGCTCTCTGGCCCCAGGACAGCCCAGCAATTAGAGCGGACACTCAGGAAATATTTGTAGAATGCAAAGGGGTGGACTGGAAGTTGGAGGAAGATGATTAGCAAAGACATTTATCAGCTTTGGCTCTCGCACTGGAATGGTGCCTGGAACATGGCCCAATCCCTGTGACGAAAGGGACTGTTGGCTCCAGCCTGTGGTCTGGGTTTCCCTGCCAATCAAAGTCGTCCTGGAGAGGAACAGACTCTGCCATTACTGCTTAGCACAATGGCACTGCTTAGAGGAGAGCCTTACCTTCAGGAAATTCCAATGAGCCTGTTTGATTGTTACCCTCCAACAGTAACGACTCCCATCAGATTAAACAGAGTGTAAAGTAATTGCTAAAACATCCCCTGCCGTGGACAGAGAAGGCCGCACAAGAGGGAATAGTCGCTCATGGAAACAAAGTGCGCTGTTGGAAGTTTACAGAGTAGGAAGAGGCAGCCATGGGAGGAAAGATACAAGGCAATGCAGAGGGTAGAGTTCAGACTTGGGAAATAGACCAGCTCAGGTTGAAATCCTAGTCACACCTCAGGTTGCTTCATGCCTCTGAATCTTGGTTTGCTCCTCCGTAAAATAGGGATATAAAACACCTCTCTTCTAAAGGTTGTCGTGATAAGGAAAGAGAAAATGCATGTGAAAATGCCTGGTGCAAAGAAGGGGCTTGGTGATTTCAGTTCCCTTTCTTCCTGTGGAAATTTGGAGGAGAAACATATCAGAACATATCAGTATGTCAAAATTAAGGGACCCAGGCCAAGAAAACATAAGCTCCAAATAGTCTTACAAAAAACTGAGTAGGAAACAACGCAGTGAGGCTTGGAGGATGTTAGAAACCTTCTTGCCACCCAAAGACAGCCACATGGCTGGAGTCTGGCTGGGAGTCAGTAACCAGCAACCACCCCCCTCTCTCTCTTGCAGTGATGTCTTCATGAACTGCTGACCTGTGCAGTCACATGGGACCCATGCTTGGAAGGACTTCATGCTTGGTTTAATATTCTGCAATCACCATCTTGAAACTCTCTAGAAATTTTGAACAAGGAGTACTGGATTTTTATTTTGCCCTTGGCCTTGCAATTACAAAGCCAGTCCCGCTTTCTTGTTCTTCATTCCCTATAGATAAGGGACAGGGTAGCTTTTCTCCAGGAACTCCCATCTGCTAAAAAGATGCATGTACCTCACAGGGCTCAGCCCATTGGGAAATTCTAGCCTGAAAGTTTTTGGAGCTGTCACTACTACACAACATTCTCTGGGGCAGGACCCTCAGACGTGGGGGTGGGGGAGGACAGAGAATCCTGCAGACTAGAACTGTCAGATAGGGCTCCTTCAGCTACAAGCAAAGAACATAGAACCAATAGAGACATTTAATTATTTCACCTAACTGGAAACCTGGAGAGAAGCCACTCCTGGGTGATTCAGCATCTGTGCAACTCTCCTTGCCTTGACGTCATGATCACAGCGTGGCTATAGCCATTCTAAACACCAGATCGTTACACAAGACCATCCAGAGAAGGAAGGGAAGAACAGAGCTCCCTTCCCACACCTCTCTGTTTTTATTAGTAGAGAACATCTTTTCCAGAAGTTGTCCAGCAGACTGCCCTTTTGGTCTCATTATCCGGAACTAGAACAGATGGCCGGAGCTAGCTGCAAGGGAGGCTGCTAGGTAAGTGCAGGTCTGCCACTGGGCAGTGGGATAACAGTGACCCCCTTGTGTGATCTGAACAAAGGTGGGCTCTGTTACCAAGGAGGAAGGAGGAATGGCCAAACAAATGGCTTTGGATTGGGGCCCTCCAATCCTGACAGGTGTCCCTATCTGAGGAGCTGATAGGGGTCTGCCTCCATATGGCGTGTGGCATTCGCTATTCATTACTACCCAAAGGCCTCCTGGGAAGGGTGTTGTGGAGGGGACAGGGGTAAAGATGGTTCAACATCCCATGAAGACAGCTCAAAATGAAGGTCTTAGGCCACCAGTCTCAGAAACATCAGGAAGATGGGGTTGGTAAAAAATGCAAAATCCTGGGCCCTATCTACACAGATGTAGACTTATTAGGTCAGGGGAGGGGACAGAAATCTGCATTTTTAACACACAGTCCAAGCAATTCTTATGCACACTAAAGTGAGGACCACTGTTTCACTCTTGCTAATACTTGTGCAATTATAAAATACATGAGATTATTCCTTATTTATTCCTATAGACCTAGCCCCTAATACCATGAATGGCACATAATAGGTGCTCAAATAGTTATTCAGCAAATGATCTTTATAAAAAGAACATTGGTTATAGTAATAATTTATCAGTACAGTTACAATTTACTGAGCACCTATTTATTAACTTCTCACATGGTTTCTAATCCTCTCCAAATTCCTCCAAGATGGGCAGAATTGTGCATGCTTTACAAATGAGGAAATTGAGGCTCAGTAAGATCTTGCTGAGGCAGAGGCAGAGTCGGGAACCTAGGTCCACATGCCTCCAAACCTTGTGCCTTTTCCACTACAGACAGTAGTGCTAGTGAATGTTCTCCTATTGACACACTCTCATGAGTTCAGTTCCCAGGGACCCACCTGAAGTTTCTCTTACCTTTTCGAGACAGCTGGGTCACATGTCTAAGTATTCTGTCCTAAAGTTGATTTCAGCCCCACCCCCACCATGAGTCACCTGTCTTAAAATGTCATCTGAGATTTGTTCTTTCCCCACTGACTTCCCCATTCTGACTTTTTGATTAACTCCAAATCCTCTGGCCTATCGCCCATGCTGCAGGTTAGATTCTGATTAAACAATCCTTTATAGAATATCTACTACATGACAAACACTGTTCTAAATGCCTTTACAAATGTTGGAGTAGGGAATGAGGTCAAGGCTCAGGAATAATAAGTAATATTGGTTTGGTGTTCCACAATTTGCAAAACACACTCACAATCATCATATGATTTAATCCCAGCAGTAGCAGTGCAAGGAACATATGGGTCTTAGGACAATTTTGGATACAAGTAAATGCAAATTAACTGGACCTAGCTTAGTAGAGGACTATCTTAACAGAACCAATATAACAGGAATGTAGCAGATCATCAAGAAGAAAAATGGTATCAGAAACTGATTTCCATGAAAACCCTCCATCTCTCATCTCTGTTTCAATCTGCTGTCTCTCTCTCTCTCTCTCTCTTTCTCCAGGTGATTTTTCTCTGCTTTCCCAGCCCATCTGGCCCAAAATATGGCCAACAGCAGTGATATGGTTTGGATGTTTGTCTCCTCCAAACCTCATGTTGAAATTTGATCCCCAACTGGGAAATGTTTAGGTCATGAAGGCAGATCCCTCACGAATAGATTAATGCCCTGGGGTGGGGGTGAGTGAGTTCTCACTCTGTTGATCCCACAAGAGCTGGTTGGTAAAGAGAGCCTGGCACCTTCCCCAGTGCTTCCTCTCTCACCTTGTGATCTCCGTGCGGCCGGCTCTCCTTAACCTCCCACCATGAGTGGAAGCAACCTGAGGCCCTCACCAGTTGCAGGTGCCCAACTGGAACTTTCCAGCCATCAGAATTGTGAGCCAAATAAGCCTGTTTTCTTTATAAATGACCCAGCCTCAGGTATTCCTTTCTAGCAACACAAAACAAATGAAGACAAGCAGCTCAGGAGTTCACCTGTTGCAGGTCTAGCCACCCAGCCAGAGATCGTGATCTCTCTAACCCACTGTTACAAATTCATTAGGGGAAAATTGGCCAGGCTTGGTCAAGTGTCACCCCTGGGCCAATCGGTTGCAGCCACAAGAGTATTAAGTTCAGACACAGTTACCAGGGGCTATTCCTGGTAACCACAGAGGAAAACTGAAGAGGTGTCTGTAACAGCATCATCATCTCAAGCGTGGCAGAGGAGAAAGAGCATGAATTTCATTTTTCACGCAGTTCAAATTCTAGCTCCCACTGCTAGCTCCATGTTCTTGGGTAATTTCTGCATTTCCTCTGAGCCTCAGTCTCCTCTCCTATAAAATGGGAACAATACTGTTTACTATATAGGGTTGTGGTAAGGACTAAATGAGATAATTATGTAAATAACTCAGTTAAATGTTAGTTCTCCCTTCCCGTAGTGTCACAGGTGACACGACGAGCCTCAGAGGGGTTGAAAACTTGCCACAGGTCCCAAGGCCAGAGGGTAGCAGAACTGAAATTTGAACCCAAGCCTTGCTGATGCCAGGCCTGTGCCACCTCTGTGCTCTGGGAGCATTGCTCCACCCAGCACTTTCCTTTGAGCCTTGATGACCTTTAGGTTTTCATGTTAAAATGCAGATGCCCCTGGGAAAGGTACTACTATTACGAGCCAGCTTTTTCCAGGGGATGTTTGTTCTCCTGGCAAAGGAAGGCCTTGTGGGAACTAAAGGCCTGGTGAGAAACAGAAAGAGCAAGGCTGAGGGGCCCCAAACACAAATTTTCCTACTATGCAACATGGTCTCCAAAAATCACACCCGCAGGAGTCAGGAGAGTATAACTGAGAGTGTCACCACCTTGAAGGTATTTGTGTTTTCTTTGAGCTGACAGAACAAGGGTAGAAATGTAATACAGAATTGTGTTAAGTCATATTAAATTAGGGCGGTATTCAGATCCTGGCATGGAACTTTAGATAATAACAGTTTATTGATTTGCGAATTGCGTTCACTCTGAATCAAGTCTGTCAGCATAAAGCTGGATTTTGGCGATGAGGTTATTTTCAGCAACACAGCTCTTGGATATCAATATCAATAACATCTACCTTTAGAGAAGAAAAAAATAAACACCATCTCCCATGACCCTTAGGAATTAGGAACCTCCCCACATGAGGCATTAAGCAGCAGGGTCCCACATGTCTGTGGCCCCCAAAACCTGGGGCACTCATCCCCCTGGGGCTATCGTGTTGCTGCAGGAGTCTCCCAAATGGTCCAGCCCCAGGCCCACATTCCACTATGTTCACAAACTATTTTCTCCCACCATCCACCTCCACCATTACAGGGAACAGCAAGAAAACCACAAGCTGTGATTTGTAGAGGTTTAAAGAACCAGTCCCTCAAACATCACTCTTCCCTGAATGTTAAGCCTGGAATTCAACCCTCGGTGCTATTACTATATTCACTCATTGGTGGTGCACACATTCTGTCCAACCCCAACTGGTGTACTACCACTCAGTTCTGGCACCAACTTTCTGAAGTTAGTGTAGATCCCGCCAGTCAAGGGCTCAGTGCTCCGCAATAAGACTGCCCTTGCTTTAGACATCAGCTGCACGCGGGGGTGCTCAGGCCACCCACACTTCTCACTGACTTGATACAAATTTGGGGGTCCCGTCATGCCCTCAGTTTTGATAATTTGTTATGATGATTCACAGAACTCAGGCAAGTGCTAGACTTATGACTACAGTTTTATTGTAAAGGATACAAATCTGGACCAGCCAAATGAAGCAACACGTAAGGCAAGATCTGGGAGGGTCTCAAGTGCAGAGTTTCCGTGCCCCTCCCTGTGGAATCAGGGCACATCACCCTCCCAGCACAGTGCTGTGTTCACCAACCGAGAAGCTCCACTGAGCTCCAGGGTCCAGAGTTTTTATTAGAATTTCATTATGAAAATACGATTGATTAAATCATTGGTGACATGACTGAGCTCAATCTCCAAACCTCTTGTTGCCCAGACGTTGGCTGGCTCCAAGTCCTCTACTCATATGGCATTTCTGGTGACCAGCCCCATCATGAAGCTATCTAGGGACCTACCGTGAGTCACCTCATTAGCATAAACTCAGGTGTGATCCAAGGGGCCCATGAATAACAAAGATACTCCTATCACTTGAAAAACACCAAGAGTTTTAGAAGTTCCATACCAGGAACCCAGGACAAAGACCAAACAAATTCTTTATTACACAATACACACGTGCTGCCTTTGCCAGCATAAATACAGCTGAGTAGCCAAGCCGCCGAGCCCCTGAGTCTGTCCTTTTCCCTATTTTGTTTTGTTTTGTTTATTTTGTTTGTTTGTTTTGGTTTTTTTGAGACAGGGTCTTGCTCTGTCACCCAGGCTAGAGTGCAGTGGCATCACCATAGCTCACGGCAGCCTCAAACTCCTGGGCTCAAGTGATTCTCCTGCCTCAGCCTCTCGAGTAACTGAGACTAGAGGCATGTGCCACCACACCCGGCGAATTTTTCTATTTTTTTGTAGCAATGGCGGGGGATGGGGGGGCGGGGTCTTGCTGTGATTGCCCAGGCTGGTCTCGAACTGCTGGCCTCAAGTGATCCTCCCACTGTAACCTCCCAAAATACTGGGATTACAGGCATGAGTCCTCACACCTGGCTTGTCCTTTTCCCTTCTGAGAGGAGATACTAAAGGAGCTGGTTACCTTTGGGGTTTTTTGTTTGTTTGTTTTGGTTTTTGTCTCTTTTTTTTGAAAAAATAAACAATCATCCAGGGATGTTTCTTTTCTTGATATCCTGATCCAAAATCTGGATCACTGAAATTTTGCCTGCCTTAAATACCAATCTGGGACCTCTCCCCACCTCCAGCCCCAACCTCCTACTACAAACATATCAGCACCACGTATGAACTATTGTCTCAATTACATTATAAACCCAAGGAAATTGTAAAACGGAATACTCATTGTGTATTCTCCACAGCCAGCACCTATTAATCTGCCAAGAACTTACCTGGTGCTCAATAAATACTTGTTCAATTTAATTAGCTGGTTAATCTAAATATTAACTATAATGTATCCAATTCAGAAAACCACAAACACTTAATGAACACTCGTTGTAAGCCAAGCTCTTGAGAAATGGCAATGAATAAAGCGCAGTTCCTGGTCCCTAGGAGCTATTTATGGAGTGGGAAAGACAAAAAACTGAAATAATTATTTCATTATAAAATTGAAATTCTATAATTGAAGAGCAAAGTACTATGGAAACCTTAAGTAATAACTATTTTGAGTAGCAATGTGTGTGTTGTGGGATTGGGAGGTAATAATGTTAAGGATAGAGTTCACAGAAGAGAAGATATTTAAGCCATTCTCAGTAGAGTTAGACACCAGCAGAGGAATTTAAGTAAATTTAGGCAAAGTAAAACTGTGAAAACAAAAGAACGTGGGGGGTGTGGACTACAAAGGGAACATACAGGAGAATTTTAGCATGATAGAATTATTCTGAATGGTACTGGGCAGGGAGAGTATATTTTGCTATGCATTTGTCAAAACCCATAAAACCATACATCACAACCGGGCACAGTGGCTCGTGCCTGTAATCCTAGTACTCTGGGAGGCCAAGGCAGGAGGATTGCTTGGGGCCAGGAGTTCGAGACCAGCCTGAGCAAGAGCGAGACCCCATCTCTACTCAAAATAGCAAAATTAGGTGGGCATGTTGGCATGTACCTATAGTCCCATCTACTCGGGAGGCCGAGGCAGGAGGATCACTTGAGCCCAGGAGTCTGAGCTTGCAGTGACCTATGATGACACCACTGCACTCTAGCTAGTGCAACAGAGCAAGACTCTGTCTCAAAAACAAAAAAGAAAGAAAAAAAGAATTATAGAAATGTGTATAGACATGGGTTAGTATACACACACATATTTCCTAGTTCTGTCAACTGGGAGGCAGTGACAACCCAGTAGAAACGGACATACCGATTGCCCAGATCTTGGTTTCTAATACTGTTCTCCAATAACAGGAGGGCTCCTTGAAGATATGGCTGAATCTAGGGCTGGGGCAGGAAAGATACAAGATGAACCTGGAACATCTTATAATTCTTAAAAATAAAAAAATGTTCAGAAAACAAAAGGATGGGGCATGTCAAAGCCTGAAAAATCTTCAAGGGCCAAAGCTGGAACAATTTGAGCAAAAAAATATTAATAAATAGTGCAGTATTGGATTATAACCCAAAGTATACAATAAATGATCACGAGTCTGTGATGATATAAACGATTGAGTAAATAAATACTATGGGCTTAGAGGCAACTCTTTCTAACAGAAGAATTTCAAATAATTTGTGTAGATACGCCTCCCTCCAGGAGATGGGACTTAATTTCCTACACACACACACACACACACACACACACACACACACACACAAAACCCTTGCATGTGAGATGCACTAAATGACTTGCATCTAAAGAAGAGTATACAGTGGGGAAAAACAAAGTAACTGTACAGTGAAAAAATCTGGCAAACACGTTTTTAACTAGATGATCAAGGTGAACATCAGTCATAAGTCATGTTAATAGTATGTACCTTTGATGTGATGTGATGAAAACAGCACTTGAAAAACACACAGACCAGACAAAACCAGGGAGAGATGACAACTAAATGCTGTGTGGTATCTTGGATGGAATCCTGGAAAAGAAAGAGAACAAGAAAGTGAAAAAACTACTGAAATCTGAATAAAGTCTGAAGTTTAGTTAATAGTAAATATACGAGCGTTGGTTTCTTAATTGTGACAAATGTTCCATGTTAATGTCAGACGTTAATTATAATGGAAACTGGGTGGTGGCTATATGGGAACTCTCTGAATTACTTTTGCAACTTTTCTCTTTCTTTCTTTTTTTTTTTCCTTTTAAGAGAGTAAAATGGTCTCCCTATGTTGCCCAGGCTGTGGCTATTCGCAGGCACAATCATAGCACACAGTAGCTGTGAATTCCTGGGCTCAAGTGATCCTTCCATGTCAACCTCCTGAGTACCTGGGACTACAAGCATGCACCACCATGCCCAGCTCTTTGCAACTTTTCCGTAATTTAAAACTATTCCAAAACAAAAAGGTGTTTGTGGGTTTTTTAAGTACAGGACAAGTTGGAGAAAGCAAGAAATCTGGTCTGGTTAGAGTATCAGGTGATAGAGACAATGAAGAGAGGTGAGGCTTGAAGGTGTTTGAGGTCAGATTCTAGGAGCTCTATAAGCTGCATTAGTTAAGAACACTAGGCCAGCAGAGGCTTAACCAAGTAAGGATTTTATTAGTCTCACACAAAGGAAGTCTAGTAGTAGGCTAAACTAGGCTGGTAAAGAAGTTCTTGCTCTCGTCACAATTAGCACGTGGGGTTTTTTTTCATTTTCACAATAGCAAAATGGTTATGTGGCATCAGCATTCCTGCAGGAAAAACTGAAAAGCGAATAGCAAAGGACCAAAGGAGGTTGACAGGTGAATCTGTCCCTTATCTGACCCTTTTCCACAATCCCCACCCAGCACACTTCCATTTCTTCTCACTGGCCAGAATGGATCACGTGGACATCCCTAACTGTGAGAGTCTAGAAGGTTAGCATTCCTTACTGGGCACAACACCTCCCCAAACAAAATCAGCATCCTATTTGTAAAGAAGAAGAAATTGAAATACTGAAAAATTGAGTATGTAGTAGTACAGTGACATAGGCTGCAAGAAATGACTTTTATTTGATCCTATGGGCAGTATAGAGTTTCATACATTTTTATGCAAAGAAATAACACAATAATGTGTATATTTTAGAAGCAGCACTCTGGCTGCTCTAGTCGCAAGATAAAGGAGCACTTCTTAACCCTTCTTGGATCAAAAAATTCTCTGTAAATCAGAGGACAGCTGTAGATTCTCTCCCCAGGGGGAAGAAATGTATATACGCACAGAATTTTCTGAGCAATTACAGGATGGGCTTCAAACTCTCTGATGCTCACAGACATCAGAAAAGACATAGAGGCATAGAGGTTAAATCCTGGCATAGAGGTTAAATCAGAGGGTGAAGAAATGGGAGGCAGAGGGATTGATTAGGAGGCTTTCAAAATTGTCTAAGAAGAGGCATGTCTAGGGGCCAAACCAAGTAGATAGTCATGGAATTGGGAAGAAAAGGATTAAAGAGACAATCTGAGTTAGAAACAACAGCCTTGGTATTTAATTAGATAGGTTAACTAGATAGGTTTGGGAGAATCAGGGAAGTCAAAGACTACTCAGCATTTTTATCTTAAATAACTGAAAGGGTGGTTATGCCAGTAGCCAAACAGGGCCTACGGGAGAAGGTTTAAGGGATCAGGAGACTGATTTGAACCTGCCGAGTGTAGGTGCATGGAACGTATTCAGGCACAAACACACAGCGGGTAAAAGGAATTCCAGATCCGAACTCAGGAGAGAGGCTGGGCTGATTTGAAGGACTGAGAGTGAACACACACCAAGTGCTCTCCAAGATACTCACGTTCCAAACATCGCAGAATGCTAGGGTCTTCCCATGTCTGTGTTCGGTTCAAAACTATTTCAAACATGATAATGTATTTCTCTCAATACAAAGCTCTTTTTAAAAATGTTTACGTGGCGTACAAGAAATAGAAGTTTTCTAGCCATCTCTAATCTCAGTCCTGAAACTAGAATGTGCTCCCTCCAAGAACTAATGAACTTTATATGTCCAAAGTCAAATTTACCTCATGAGTTATGAGTGTAATAAATCTTACTGCTAATTACTAATTACTCTTAAATAGTGACTGAGCAAAGCTATGTAGTATAAGTTAGTGTAAACATAAAAACAATTAGATAACAGCTAGGCATGGTGGCATGCCCCTGTAATCACAGCTACTAACTAGGCACAGATCCTGGTCTTACCACTGGCTAGCAATGTGATCCTGGGCAATTTACCAAACCTCTCACAGCCTCCATTTCCTTGTCTGTAAAATGAGGTTTAAAAAAAAATATATAGTGCCTAGATATAGCACCCCACTATAGGGTTATAGTGAGAAATAAATGAGAGACAATGCCCGGCACATACTAAGTCCTTAAATAAATGTTTACTCATAGTAGCAGCAATATAGTGATAGTAGTAGAGATGTTTGCTGACTTCATTTGATGTGTATCGTAATTCTGTATCATACTAAGTTTCTTGAATTAGTGTAGAAATGTTTTTAGTTATATACTCATCAACTTGCCAAGACTGTACAGTATTTTATAGTAAATGAGTAACACAACATTGAATTAATTCATTTTGTCACCAGTTTATGACTTTCGGAAAAAAGAGGCTGGCTTAAAAGAGGAAAAAAGGTTAGTTGGTTATTTATTGTTTTTTCAGAAGGCTGACATTTTAAAACCTCATTTTGAAAGGAAAAGTTGGTCTTACGGCTGTGATTTTTCCCATCTTTGTAGAAAAACATGCCTTTCATAACTTCCAGGCAGGACTCCATGATGAAGCTAAGGTGATACACGTGGTGTAGCCACAGACTTGGTGCGAAAACTTGATGATCTAGCCAGGCCAAACAGAAAGGAATGCTGCAGGCAAGATTACAGCATTTGTAAAACATCAGCAGAAACAAATCCCAGCTATTTAAAGGATGACATGTGATGGAAACACAATGGACTTAGCTCTCTTTGCAACAAAAATTTAAAGTCAGTTACCTCGAAAGAAAAGAAAGAAAATGTAATTAATTAATGCCAGTAGTCGTTATCCATAATGAAGAAGATACAATGTGCCGCCATTCGCTTCATTTGCATTTGATTCAGAAGTCACTTCTCATGCAAATACACCCATTTTATTTTATATTATTATTTAGGCGATGGATCGAAACTAGGAAGGTGGAACATAGCGAGGAACATTTTCTTCTAGTGCTTTTCACACATACCCCGCTTTGCTTTCTGCACGTTGTGGGCAGCTAAGAACTGTTGATGATTTTGACCTTGAGATGAGTAATTAGAAGAGAAATTAATTCTAAATCATGAGTGTCAACAAATACTTGTAAATATTGTAATTGATCTCATAGACTGAGGACAAAAATAGAGCAAGGATTAAAAGCCACTCCATAGCTGCAAAGTTGTGGATGCCTGAGCCTGGGTTCATTATCTGCAAAGTGGGACTATAATAGCAAGGGCCCACCCCATGAACTTGTTCTGAGGATCAAGTGAGAGTTTGTCTATCATCCTCTTGGCACAGGGACTGAACAAATGTAAGCAATCAATAAATAGTCTTCTTTATATTAGTCCTCTTTGTAAATAATTAGCAAATAATTCCCAGGAGTTTCTGTAGGGGTGGTAAAATTTCTCCTCTACCCTCTTAGGGTCTCCAGCTGGGCCTAAGAATTAAACTGACAAAACAGATTCACAGGAGAAAAGCATACAAATTCTATTTAATAATTTTTACACACACATCGGAGACTTCACAAGAAAAATGAAGATCCAAAGAAGCAATTAGGGTCCGAAGTTTATATACTAAGTTGGATGAAGAGTAGTAAATTGTGAAAACAAGATAAGAAAAAGGGGTTTGGGCTAGGGCAGTTAATTGTAGAAAAGTGAGGAGAAAGATAGAGGTTCGTTTAGCATCTCAAGTGATAAAAATGTCTTCCTCCAGCTACAGGGAGGGCACCTTTCACATAAGAGTTTTATCTCCTGCTCTAAGGAAGAAAAAGGAAGGTCAGAGTGCCCTTCTTGCATCTGCTGTTTTATCAAGTGCCTTTAACTCAAAATAATCAATACACCAAAGTGGCGTATTTTGGGGTGGCATATTCTGACATCCTTCATTGCCTTCCCACGCTTGGGGCACAACCCCAGTCAGAGGCACTAAGTATGCTTAAGATAGGAAGAAATGCCTTGTGTGGTAGGCACTATTATCACTCTTACTATATCCATTTTACCAGTGAGGAAACTGAGATGGAGAGAGGTGAAACGACTTGCCCAAGGGCACACAGAACCAGAATTGGAACCCCACTTCCTTCCACTATTCCGTGACTGCCTCTCTCCGAAGGAGCTTGAAGGTCGTCAAAGCTATGCTTTCCACCTCCCACAAAGCTTCCAGGGTGATGAAGAGGGAGCGGATTAGGGAAACGAACAGGTCATCAGGAGACATTCCAGACCTCTCTCCATGAACCCCTGTCCCTATGGGATAAATGACAAAGCTAAATGACCCCCAGCCCCAAAGATACACAGACAGCCAAGGGTTCTGAAGCTGCTGAGAGACCAGGACAGAGAAGGGAGGCCCAGGAAAAAGGAGAAAGGGATGTCTGGGACTCAGCCCACGCCTAGCCTAAAGATGGAGGGGAAGATAATATTTCACATCGGGATAACTGTAATACATGTGTTTCATTAAGGGTTTTTCCTCAAACCATATTTTTATCTGGTTACAAAAGTAATGCATATTCATTAGAATTATCTTAGAAAATATACAAAAGTAAAAAGGAGAAAATAAGTCACTTATAATAACACCACATTTAACAGTCTGATGTTTTAATTTCTGCTTTGTTTTATCTAAATACATACATTTAATACCAAAAAAATAACATCATCCTGTTCTTGCCATTTTGTAGCCTGCTTTTTCAGGTTATGTTTCATTCACTGTTTCCTAAAGCATGAGTGTTTCCTCCAAGTTCCATGATAGCACATTGAATAGCTGCAGGAATGGTCTCCTCTTTGTGCAGGTGTTAGAATGTATTCAGTCTTCAATTCTGAGATGTCAAGGTGGTGTCCAGATTTTTACTGTTATAACATTTCTTATACAAATGTATTTACCCAAATCATGATTATCTCCCTAGAATAAATTCCTAGATGTAACTGCTAGGCCAAACTACATACTTATTTTTGAGAGTTAAATTAATTTTGCCAAAACGTCCTCCCGAAGGGATGTGCTGATTAATATTTCCACCAGCAATGTATGAGAATGCTCTCTTCAAACACAAGGTGTGAGCCAAGAGTGGTGGTGCATGCTGCAGTCCCAACTACTCAGGATGCTGAAGTGGAAGGATCTCTTGAGCCGAGGAGTTCAAGGCCAGCCTGTGCAACAAAGGAAGACCCTTTCTCTAAAAAAATTGTTTTAAAAAAAAACAAGTAAGAAAACAAGGTACAACGAGCTGCTTAATTATTGAAAGCAGGCAGCTCTGTTAATGTAGTATGTCAGAATATAACTAGATTAGAGCAAGAAGAAATTTGTCTGTCCTCTTTATAAGGTTTATTTAGCTTCCTTCTTGTACCCTCCTAACCCTATCATTGGTTTATCCGGGAAACAATGGTGCCCATTCCCTATAAGTTCCTGGGTGCTACTGAGGTAATCCATTGGCTAGATTTTATCTAACTTTGTAAATTCTTATCCTTTTAAAGATATGATTGCTTTCTGGGTTGCTGACTCAAGGGAACATTCCTTTGAAGGTAAAAGATCTATTAACGTATAAAAGGACAGTACACCTGGGCAAATCACTCATCAGCTCAGGTAATCCATCTTCCTAGATAACTACTTAACTATCTGACACCATATAAAAATTCACATCTAAAATCCCAACAGGTATGACCTCTTTGGGCTCCTTTACTGATAAGAAAGGCTCATTGATCCTGAAAACCTGAAAAGCCCAGGATCACAGCAAGGAAAGATTAGAAGCTACTGATAAAGCAGTTGGTGGAGTTCAGGATCAATCCAGTTCCACTCCATTGGAGAAAAGCTAATTTATGGCAGAAAACCATGATTAATTTTAGAATAAACAATATTATGACTCCAGTGAGTTATGAGTTGTTAGAGATCGGAGGCACATTTAGTAGAACATGACTTACTCAGACATGTAATTCTTTCCTTAGCCCAGCAAAGCTAAGGATGGCAAAAATGCCAGAAACAGCTTTGCAATTGGAATATGCAATTTAAAATAAGTAAAGATTACTCCCAGGTAGTTTATTGCTTTAACTACATTGAGGCATGTCCCTGTAGCAGACAGCATAATGACTCTCATTTCATTTTTGGTTTGTGCCAAATATCTTCAGTTAGTTTTGCTTTATTGGCTTCATGCAATTTATTGCAGCACTAGAATGCAATTGTAATGCAACTAGTATTTTAGTTTTATCTTCCACTGGTAATTTTTCTTCTTTATGGTGACTATATTGTCTGCATTAATATGAGCCATAGAAATTATACAGTGTGGAACCTTGTTTTCGGCAGCTCCCTTTCTCATGAAGAGCAGAACCATAAGAGCCAACTCCCGTAACCCAGTGACAGCCGAGTATGTGCCAAGGGAGAAGCAGCAACATAAATAACAGCATTTACAACTCAACAAAGTGATTTATTTGATGAAGAATTGCTAGAAAGCCGAATTTTCCCATTGATTCAAAAAGAGACAAAATGTTCTTTAAGACCTTTTGTTTATAAGTGTTCTTCAGATAAATCCTTGGAACGCAAACCAAGTGGCAAAGGTGGTAGCATTTGGGGGAGACTAGGACCCTTCAGTTATTCTTTGAAAATATGTTTTTTTAGCCTGGTTTGCATTTATTGATTTGACCAACTTTGCAACAGCACTATAATCTGCTAGAGAATTATTTAACTATTTCCAATTTCCTGAAAGTTGGCTAAGTGATATTCTAAATATAATTTTACCTATAGTTAGCTCAGATCAATAATACACATCATTTCCTTAGGGGGCAGTTTTCTGTGAAAGGAAGAAAGAGGACCAGATCTTCTAGTCCTGAGAACTCCTCATTCTACGTAGCTTTGCAAAGCTGGTGCAAAAGAGTAACCAAATTCAGTCAAATTAGTCATTTGGGCCCTGCTGAAAATGTATTTCTCAACCTTGTCCTTGTATCCTGCTTAAATTTTGCTGAGTCATTTATCCTATAGGCTAAAGTGTGTATCTTTAAGTGTCCTCTGTTAAAATCCAGGTTTCTAGGAAGGTGTAACATAGCAAACTATTATCAGTCATTACTTCTAAATGAAATGAGCTTATCAAATTGGTATATGAATACACAGCAGAACCCTGATAGAATAGCATAGGAGATGGCTATGTTTTGAGGGCAGAAGGGAAAGTTCAAACCATGAGCTTTGCATACAATAATCTCAGGTAGCACAGTGTGATGAGGGGCAGGGCGGCCATGAAACCACCCAGAGGAGTGGGCACCAGTGGACAGGAGGTAGACATATGAAACGTGACAGTTTGTTCTTGCTGTGACCAAGCATCCAGTACTAAAACTTCAACCTGTCTGCCTTCCTATCTTGCTGTGAGTAAGCACCCATGTCTCCAAAATAAGTTCCAGATTTTAAGTTTTCCTAAATAACATTCTGGGGTCCAAAGGATTCAAAAATGCAACAAAAAGCAATCCCTGATCACTCATTAGAGGCAGATTAAACATATTCCTGATTGTCATACAACACATCTGAGCCACCAGGAGAATGGTGACTTGGCCTCTTAATTTGAATGCCAAGGAAGAAAAAATACATACTTGATGAAATTAGGGAATTGGCATCACACTTGGAACATATAGGAAGCTACGTAGTAATTTGTCAAGTTCAAGGCCTCACATAAACTATTTCATTTGCCAAAAATTTACTTTTAATGGAATTTGGATTTAGCCTCAATAGATTAGATGGTATAACTGCCCATAATATGACTTTTGTAAGGAATTGTAGAAAAACAAATAACTACAGACAACTGAGAGAGTTACTTTTTGGAGATTGCAGTCCAAAGATGACCTCTCCATGTTTCATAGACCCCAAAATTCTCTATAGCTGGGTGTAGGAAACGCCTCTACCACAACACCTCTCATTATCTTTAAGACAAAGTGTAGATTTTTACCCTAGTCCCTACTGAAACTTCTACGCGAAATGACTCTTCCGATTACAGATCCCTCAGATTAAAAATAAAGTAGAAATTACCCAGTGTCAGAAAGAGCTGTCATCCCTCAAAGATTATAGACTCATTAACTTGCTGGATTTATTCTCAGAATTGCATATGGTTTTTCTTCTCAGCAAGCCACAGGGCTGGTCCTCTCAACCAAGCATCTTGTATAAGGAGCAAAAAGGTTTTAGGTACAATGGATTCACAAGTACGACTCTATACGCTGCTTGTTGTATATGATACACCTTCTTGAGTTAGTTGTGAACAACGTAAGACTTCATAACACATTTATTAGTCTATCATCAGCCTTTGATTCTGTGGACAGGGACTTTCTTTGCACTAAATCTGATGATCTTGGCAAAAATCCCAGATGATTAACATTGCCTAAAACCTGCATCATAATACCACCGAAAGAATCAAAATGGCTAGGAATGATGTCAGGCCAGACAACAATCTCATTTTTAAACAGAACGAAGCAGGGCTTTCTGAGTCCTGCTTCATTTTAACTTGTACATGTGAGGCAACTTGATTCTATTATGCATGCACGGAATACCTTCCCTCCCGCCATCGCTAATAGGAAGATGGATGAGTACACTGGTGGCGAAGCTTTACAACACGAAGAGCCTTAAGACCCAGCTCAAACTATTGGCTAATCACTATCAAAAAGAGCAATTCAAATTCAACTATGCCAAAAAGAAATGATTGATCTGGGCAAGAATCTGTCAATGTTCAAATGGACAATTCTACAAAGCTCCATCCATCAAGTTAATGCATGCTGTAATCTGAGGCTACATTTTTTAGCTAATTCTTCCTGGTGGGCCTATCAGGGGGCTGTGTGCTTCCAAAGAGGCTTAGGAAGGGACTCCCTGGAGGCCACTTCATGTCACTGGAAGCCTTCCGATTTTCCTTGCCAAAATGCTCCCTTCCTGGTTCTATGATGTGGAATTACAGGGCCTCAAATGAGAGCTTCTTCAGGCATTCAAGTACATTCCTAGCTTCATTTTTGAGGGAAATGTTTTCTTGTCTGTAGGCTCCCCTGTGGCTTAACAGCATGCAAAGGGTAAGTACCCTGCTTCAGGGCAAAAACACAGGCTTTACAAATTTTTTTCCTGAATAGAAAGTCATCTTTGTCAATTGGGATCTAAAATACATGTCTATTGTTTGACTGGATAACAATGCGTTAGACCCATCCTTGAAAGCTCAGACACTAAAGCAGACTCTGCATGATCAATTAGAAAAGGAAAGACTTTTTGTTTGTTTGTTTGTTTGTTTGTTTGTTTGTTGGGTTGTCTGTTTGTTATCTTAAGGATATTGGGCAATTCACAGAATCATCATGGGATGGAGAGTTAGGTTTGAGGTTTAGCTTCCAGGAACTATGTCCAAAACCACACCACAGAACTGAGCTGATGAGGAAACCATTGGCACTGCCCCTGAGCTCTGGACACTTTGGCCCCTCTGCCACTTGACATGAGGAGCTTCGTCTACCTTGCCACCACTGCTGTGCCTCCTGTACTGAGAGAGCTCCACATCCCTGCCTTCTTGTAGCTTTGGGACCAAAGCCAGAGGCTGACATGGATTTAACCAGTTGGCAGAGTCTAAGTCACATGCCTGAGCTCCAGTTTCAAGGGACACCAGGAAAACAAGTATAAAATATTTTTAGAGTCCACACAGGGTAGTTTTTGCCCCAAACCAAGATTCAAAAAATGAGGAGTTTCCTAAGCAAAGAACTGTATTCCATTGCTACATAGCCATGATGAATGACAAATATCCACTACAACTACCATTTGGGTAGTTGTATCATTTTCACAATAACTAGTTCTGTATTTATGAATGAGAATTTTTGCAAAGAGCAAGCTAGCCATTCTTTTCTTCTTTTTTAGAGATGGGGTCTTGCTATGTTGCCCAAGCTGTATGCAGTGGCTTTTCACAAGCGTGCTCATAGTGCACTGCAGCCTCAAACTCCTGGCCTCAAGCAATCCTCCCACCTCAGCCTCCTACTAAAAAGGTGGGTCTATAGGCAAGAACTACCCTGCCCAACTCTAGCCATTCTTTTAGGTCAGCCATACCAGTGGTTCCAAAACCTAATTATTCATCAGAATAATTAGAGGACCTTTGTTCAGGCCCCACATGTGGAGATTCTGATTCAGTAGATATCTGTACAGGGCCTCAGAGTCTGTATTTTTAACAAATCTCCTAGGTAACTCATGTATAATCAGTCTACAATCATTCAGAAACTACTTCTTGAACCGTGTCCCTATACTCAATAGCCCACAGACAGCAAATACTGCTATATGACTTTTGCTCCTAAAGTCCAAGAAATAGCCACATAATCCATTCTCATATTCTATAAACTTACTACAAAAGATGTCAAATTCAAGGAAAACTAATAGGTAATGATTAATTTAAGGATGGTTTATCTATATGATGAACTTTTATGCAGAATTTTAAAATGTTCATTGTGAGAAATAAAAATAAAATCCTAAGCCCCCCCAGCTGACTGAGTGGACCCCTTCTTGGCCAAGGGGACCCCAGAGAAACCTTAAAACTGAATTCCGAGCCATGAGGGTATTAGAGGTCAGACATGCCTTGTTATACCCCCTCCCTCACTGCCAGGCTTTCTTCCCTAAGAGTTAAACAGAAACCAGCCCACTGTTCTTTCTCCACTCACGGACACTGACCCATTCTACTCTCTCCGGGATATATTTCCACCTTGTGTAGCTTCCTTCTTTACTTTCATTCTTTCTTTTATGTGATAAACTGTTCATACAAAAAAAAAACAAAAAACAAAAAACAGCCCATTGGAAAGACTTGCTCCACCCCCAGCTTCAACCAACCTAGTGACTGCCCTCTCCTTTTTTGTGGTTTCAACACAACTGACCAGCATTCCTTCCTAATAAGAGACCACAGACCATGAGTGGTTTTGACCAGTCTATGGAGGCTGGCTGCACACAGATGGTCTTTGTGTCCTCTGCTTCACCTTTTGACATCAGAGGGCCAAAAACTCCACCAGCAGAGCATGCTAACACCACCATTTTTTTAACATGTGACCCATGAAAGGGCATGAAGCTCAGTTGTGCTTGTGTGTGTTTCTCTTTTCATATTCATGACTCCTCCTATAGTTTGTTAAATATGTATATTTGGACACCCCATTCAGCATAAATTCTTATTCCCTTTACCCCTCCCTCCAAGTGCTTGCTGTTGGCCAGAGGATATGTTTCCCAGCCTGCAAGATGACCACCTGCAGGCTGCATCCCCCTGTGAAAAATAAAGCTCTTCTTTCCAAATTTATGAACCTCATCATTCTTCAGCTGACAATTGCAAATAGTTTTTAATGGCATGGGAAATTGTCCATTATACAATATTAAGATAAAAAATATGACACCCAATATTGTTGGGGGGGGTGGTATAACATCCTCTCAACCATGTAAAATAAATGTATTCATGAATGACAAAAGCAAGATTTAATGTGTATACACCACACCTTCCCTTCTCCACCCACTAAAGATGGAGAAGCCAAAAAAAGGAGCAGGATTTAAACAAAGAAGCTAAATCTGTCAACATAACCAAGAGCCGAGGGAGAGAGGGAAGTAAAAAGACTCTAAGTACAAAGGAGAGGAAGTGTCCTTTAGAAGTGGCTTTGACCTATCAAACTGGTCCAATCAAGACTTTTTCTGGGAATTCTGGAACATAGGTTCTCTCTTCCCTCCTGTATATGGCAGAGGAAGCATATAGACCTGGGACAAGGTTTCCCAATTTCAGCACTACTGGTGCCATGGGTTGAATAGTACTTTGTTGTGGGGCTGTCCTGTACATTGAGAGATGTTTAGCAGCACCCTGGCCCCTACCCACTAGATACCAATAGCATCCTGCCCCTCCCTCAGAGTTGTGACAACCAAAAATGTCTTCTGACATTGCCAAATGTCCCCTAAGGGGCAAAAGCACCATCCCCATCCCCCATCAAGAACAACTACCCTGGAAGTAGCTGAATACAAAACTGGGACCAAGAGTAGGAAGCCCTCCTGAGAACAAAGCCAACTTTGAGCAAGCAAAACTCAGACAGGGCAGAGTGAATAATAGTGTGTGGTGGCAGGGGTTTCCAGGGGGCGGGGGGAATGTAATTCAGTCCAAGTCCAAAGGAAAACCACTGGTATAAGACCCAGAGTCTGAAAGCCTGAGAACAAGGAGCACCAATGTGTGAAAGTAGAAGATGGATGTCCCAGCTCAAGAAGAGAGAGAGAGAATTTGCCTTTCCTCCATCTTTTTGTTCTTTTAAGGCCCTCAACAGATGGGATGATGCCCATCCACACTGGTGAAGACAGATCTACTTTACTCAGTCTCCCAATTCAAATGCTAATCTCTTCAGAAAACACCGTCACAGACAACCCAGTAATAATGTTTTACCAGCTATCTGGGTATCCCTTAGCCCAGTCAAATTGACACATAAAATTAACCATCACACCACCCAAGGAAACAAGTCAACTTTAAAACACTTGCTAGGCTCAGGTGGCACACAGCTATCTAATGACAACAACACCAATCTGTCAGGAATTTCTCCTCCTCTCATCTTTCTCCAGCCCCGCAGGGATCAGAAACCATTGTCTTGAGCTGGCAGAAAATAACTGGAAAAAGAAAGAACCCAACCATGACCCCCTTTCCAGGATAACCTACTGTAGGAAAGGGGCAAAATCTTGTCTTTGAAAGAAAATGAAGTGTTGATTACTACATGGAACCAGACAAACATATATTGGATACTGTGCTGTCAAAGTAAAGTGACTATAGAACTTTTTATTTCCTAAGAATATAAAAAAGACAGGGCAGCTGCACAAGTTTTCATCCAAGGGCAGTGGAAAAACTAGTCCAACTGAGAAAATTTAAAGAAGTAACAGAAGTAAAAGTAAAATTGCTTTCTGATTACATACCACAAACCATACTTGTTCAGAGTATCTTTAAAAGTCACGTGAGGGAATTAATCCCAGTGACAGAAAGACAACAGAGGCAATAAATTGAACAATGAATATACTCAAGAAATTTAGATAATGGATTAATATATTAATAAAAAATTCTTAAAATAACCATGTTTTAATTTTTTAGTATAAAGGAATAGAATTCAGTAGATAAGGCTGGGCATTATGAAAAAAGAAAACTTTGAAAAAAAGTAGCCAAATAAAAGTTTGCAAATTAAAAATACAGGTCATGAAATAAAAATAATGAGAACGTAGGTTGGGTGGCAGACTAGAACATTGAGGGGCAAGATTAGTGAACTGGAAGATAAATCTTAGGAAACCACCCAGAGCTTTTCTGAACTTTTCAAAGATGCTGATGTCCACTGGTAAAGACCAGTGGGTTTCTCAAGATCTGCTTCCCCTACATGTTTCCTGCTACTTTGCCCTGATTCATATCAGCCAGGTCCTCGAACTAGGTCTGGGGTATGCTATTTCATCTCAGAGTCATGACCATATTTCCTCACTGGCTGACCTGATGGTAACTCCTAGTCAGGAGTCAATGAGCAACAAGACTTTGAGAAAGACAAGCATCATTGTGAAGCTTTGCAAGGTCTCCAGGCAAGAGAAGGCTGCTTTCTCCTAGCAAAGGGGAAACTCCGTTCTGCCATCTCAGAGTTATAGGAGAATCTGGGGGTTCCAAGATTCTCAGGCCTGTCCATCCCAATGTCCTAATGGCAGAACTCATAGTCCCACTCTTCTCCTATCAGGGTCCTGCCTTTGACATAGGAGACTTTCTTGGGTTGTACTTTCATTCCTTTGTAGCTTTGCTGTCCTTAAAATTGATTCCTGAGCCTGGATTTCAGCACTTGCCTGCTCTGCAGCTGCAGGAGATGAATCTCTTTAAAGACCGCCTTTCTGACTTTCACAGTGTGCCTGAGTTGACTGTTAGCTGAATTGAGCCTGCATTTTCTATTTTCAGGACTTCTGTATCAGGCAGGATTGGATCGGTAAAATAGAACCACTAGAAATAATCTAGAATATGGGATTTATGACAGGGATTCAACTTAACGTAATTTGGGGAGCTGCTTATATAGTCTATGTACAGCTGTTGCTCCTGCATCTGGTGCTAAGAATGAACCTAGCCAGGGAGGAAGTCTGGCCCAGGAGTCAAAGAAGCTGAAAGAGGAGATCTAGTGGTAGCTGGAAGAGATAAGACCAGGAGCTGCTTCACACTCATGAGGTGAGGCAGCAGATCAACAACTAAGTACATGAGCTGCAACAGCGCCTGGTACACTGCTCACCTTCTGAGCGTAAAACAACTATGGCTGCCTTCCCAAGCACACACAAGATCACATGACCCAGACTATGCAGGAAAGGGAATTCTGGGAAGTGTAGTTCCAGCTTCTACAGCAGTTAACAGAAGTCAACCAACCATACAATCCTTGTCATTATCAGTGTCCCCATATTTTCCAAGTGTCATAGTGACTGCAAGACCAATGCTCCACCTTCCATCTGCATCGTGGTCATCCCATTGAGAGCCTAGTAACTGTGGTGCTCCTGAAGATCAGGGGTTTCACCCCACTTAATACCAGCAGTGGGGTCCTTATTGCCCTCTGACCAAGAGAGCAAGCCCAGTTCCAGAATCCATCCCGAAGCTCTGCTTTCTGGACCATTTTCTGCTGGAATTGCCCTGGAAAGCAGAACCTGAGACAAGGGCTTGTGCACAGGCAGCTAATTTGGGAGGTGATTCCAGGGGCAGGAATGCAGACCAACTACAGCCCACCCGTAGAAAGAGACTCCCTTTTCTCCACATCCACTTTAGAAATGTTTCCAGAGAGGGCAACAGCAGCTGTAACATGTGTAATCCTTACCAATGCAGCAAAGCCAATGCGTGAGTGAACCCTTGAGCTTCTCACCACTGTGGTAACCTGGGGCCTGACCCTGCCAGGATCTCTGAGAAGACACATAAAATGCACCCCAGAATTGTCCACAGGACAGATGGATAAAGGGATTATTCATGGATAAAGGGAATATTTACCCACCTTCTCCCCTCCCGAATTGGACAAAGTCTGTATCCTGGGATATTAACTGTCTCACTTTTAGGAGGCAGGTGCATGAGTTTCAGGGGAGTTCTGTAGGCACCTCAATGCTGTGACCCCAGAGAAGCCCAGGACAGAAAGTGAAAGCCAAGCAGAACAGCTGAGCTCAGGGCTATCAGGTTTCACCTGCGCAGAGCTGGTTGCTGCAGCAACAGCCAAAGTGAAAAGTGAGACCAGAGGATGCAAACTGGGGCACAAGTGCTGTCCAAGATGCGGAGGAAGAGGAGGAGGAGGAAAAGAAAGAGGATAAAAAGAAAGACACAGAAATACTGAAAGTTCTGGTCCATTCAATAACACCTGACTGGGTGGAAATTGGAGATGTGACAAGCAGAGAGTCATTTTAACAAGCAATTGTTAGGGATCCTCAGGCCATCCTGGCTGCTGGCTGATGACATGGGTAGCAGGAAATCAGCACTGGTCTGCATATACCTTTTTTTTTTTTTAGACAGAGTCTTGCTCTGTTGGCCGGGGTAGAGTGCCGTTGTGTCAGCCTAGCTCACAGCAACCTCAAACTCCTGGGTTCAAGCAAGCCTCCTGCCTAAGCCTCCCGAGTAGCTGGGACTACAGGCGTGAGCCACCACACCCAGCTAATTTTTTTCTATTTTTAGTAGAGATGGGGTCTCGCTCAGGCTGGTCTCAAACTCCTGACCTCAAGTGATCCTCCCACCTCAGCCTCCCAGAGTGCTAGGATTACAGTCACGAGCCACTGCGCCCAGCCTGCATATACCTCTTTGAAGGGTCTCCAAAGGATAGTCGTCCCCCTTGCTCACCTAAATTACACCAAAGTCATCTGCAGCCAAACTCCAGATGAAAATGGCCCACAAAAATGAATGGTCATAACAGTAAGGACAACACCTCATGTCTAAGTGACCCAGTTATATACATTGTATTGACTAAGAGAGAGGAACAAAGAGAGACAGGACAACTCCCTCTATGAAGCAAGGGGCGGGGGCCTGGTTCTGTACAATGGCTCCGAAGAATAAAGATCTAAATGCCCTCCCAGTGAATCCTACTTCATCACAGCTTAAACTCTTCCCTGACATGTTCCTGTTTTCTATTTTGTCTTTAAAGAACAGCTGGGGTGAAAAGGAGGGAGGCTGAGAACGGGTTTATTTGAGAATGCTGACCAATCACAGCCCACCCGTAGAAAGAAACTCCCTGTTCTCCAGCATCCACTTTAGAAATGTTTTCCGAAAGGGCAACAGCTCCTATAAGATGTGTAATCCTTATCAATGCAGCAAACGGGCTATCAAAGAAGGAAAGATCACATGGTTGTTAAGATAAAGGTTCGGCTGTTCCAGGGTGGGCTTATCAAGGTTTAGCAGTAAGTGAGTTTTGTTGCTTCGACTGCATTTAAAAAGTTCATTGATTTGCAGCTAATACCAAGTTGTCATAGTTTCATGAGTAACAGCTTGTGGTTTGCACAATCAAAGCCTTTTCCTGAATCAATAATAACAGATTCACTGAGGTGCCTGAGCATTTGCAGAGAGGGAAAAAGCCAAGAAAGACGGCTGGGTAGAGAGAGGAAGGAAATTTGGTCAGACCGTAAGTGGTCTATAAAAGAGGAAAAATGGCACTCTTCCTCCCAAAGCCCTCAAAAGCAGCAAACATTGAGCCTCTTAAAAATTCAAAATGACTTGTAAAGAGGCCGTTGTTTGGAAGAAATATAGAGATTAAATATATACATACACATATGTAATAAGTGGACTAAGAAAAAAATGTCAAATTGAAGATTTTTTTAAAACTCATCAACTGATTTAATCTTTATCAGGACAGCTTTTCCACATCCTGAGCTTGGCATAACTGAGCATTTTCCTAGACCCAGTTACTTGGAAAACATCGACCTGTACTTCTCTTTTTTCCCTGGGGGAAAATACACACACCCAGGCAGGCACATGTGCACGCACACATACACACACACACACACACACACACACACACACACACACACAAACCCAATTAGATTAGCCCTGACCCAACTAAGAAGATAGATCTCTAAAAATATATCTTAGTGTCGGGCTGGACTTTGAAAGCATTTTCTCAGCCTACTCCATTTGAGCTTCATAGTGTCCATGTTGGGCTGAGA